>JABSTQ010004629.1:0-116139 GCA_013358835.2 Ixodes persulcatus
CACCTCGTCGTTAGTCCCTCCGGTCCCCGTCACCCGTAAGCGATACGAGCGGACACACTGGGCATCCGGAGTGCCCATACCTCCGGCACTGGGGCAGTACGGCACCTTGCACTCGCGTCTGACGTGGCCCGATCCCTTGCAGCGAAGGCATTGCATGGGCCTGCCCGGCACCACTACGAGGGCCCACCCGCCAGATACTTGATCTGGTGGGGTAGGTCGCTCACCGTCGTCCCTGCCTTAAGCTTCAGAAGCACTGTCTGGGGGTTGACCCCATCTGGTCGACGCCGTGTACGCGCCAGCGTTCCCGGGCCGCCTCCGTCACCATGCCGAAGGGGCGCGAAAGCCGACCGGATGTCTTCATCCGTGACACCGTGCAGTACCCAGTGCAGTTTAAGCTTGGTCTGTTGGCTCTCGGGGTCAATAATGAGGCAGCGACGCCCCTTCACCAGCAGCTCGTTCACACTGAGCAGCCGCTCGTCGCCTCCGGTCTGTTGAGAGTCACCGCCCAAAACGTGGTTGACTTGATACGCCCCCAGTGCCACGACCTCGTTGAGCTTACCGGTCTGGGCGATGGCGTCCCGGAAATCTTCGACGCTGAAGGGCCGCGCTCGCAGATCTCCGTGCAAAAACACCGGTGTTTCACAACGGTGCGTCCGGTAGGCAGTGCCGGCAAAATGACTTGATAATCCTTATCGTCACCATCTTGAATCCTGTTTCCGCGGCTAGCAGCCGCTATCTCCGCTCCGTGGGAGCCCATGATTCGTACGTCCGATGCGCTCGGCAGCCGGAAGAAGAATCCTAAGCTACGCTACAGTCCTTGGAAACTTCGTTTTGACAAGGTTTTTTATAAAAGACTTTCGGACGGCATTTAACGCGGAGTACCGTTAGTGGAGTGGAGTACCGTCGGGCGGCCCCTGAACGCTCTGCAAAAGTGCCGTCGGACGGTACTGTAGTCACTACAATCTTCTTTTGCAACAGGAGTGACCGACGGCACCGGGCGAACAAAATTGGAACACACTTTCTGGATGTCGGCAACAGGCGGCACGTCGACACGCACCAGCGAGTACACCGCCACGCCGCCGAGCACCCGACCCCGCGCTCACACTCGCCGACCGACCGACGTTTCAAAATGCAGTCGGCGGCATCCAAAATAAAACGTGTTTACTTCAAAGAACACCAAACAGAAGTTGGACGTCCGTGACCGTGCCACACGGGCAACTCGAACGCCATTTACAACGAATGACATTCGGTGATCGACGAATCGGATCGCAATCTGTCGCGCGTGGTACACGCCCCACGCTCGGAGTGTCGCGCGCTGATCGATTGGCCGATCGTTCTAATGTCATTCGTTGTAAATGCATTTGAGTTGCCCGTGTGGCACGGGTAAATTGTTTACATTTACAGCACTGCGTTCTGATATATACAAAAGTGTTGAACACAATAGAAAATGTTGGCTTCTATAGATGCCACCACTGAAAACGTAAGCCATGATCATTCCAACATTGGAAAACTTATCACTTATAGTGGGCCATCTTTGAATGACGTATACCATTGTCAATCCAATATTGGTAAAAATTGGTTGTAGGTAGACAATGTTGACCACTTTATAGCGAGTGTTTGCCAACATTGGCCAGCCACTGGCTATGAGAGGCCAATATTGACCACCTTATAGGCAACGTTTGCCAAGAATCGCTAGTCATTCAATATGACAAGCCAGTATTGACCAGTCTATGCCAATAGCCTTCCAACATTGGCAAGCCAACGACTACGGCAGGTTAATGTTGTCCAGTGTGGGCCAATGATCTACCAACCTTGGCAAGCAATTGGCATTAGCCGGTCAATATTTACCAGCCTGTGCCGGTGGTGCTCCAATATTGGTTAAATAACGGATATGGTGGGCCAACATTGGACAGTATATGGCATGTGTGCACCAATATTAGGGAAAACATGGCAATAGCAGGACAACATTGGGCCACTGTTCACCAACGGATAACCAATATTGGTATCGAATTGGCTCGGTGGCCCCATGTTGGACCATCATTTACCACCGTGGTTCCAATATTGGTCCAATGACCTGTGCTGCCTGGGATGTGTCTCCTGTAATTGGTTGTTTGAATCAAAATATTTTGTCAAAAATATTTTTTACAAGTTTAGAGGAATGGATTTTGTGGTTCCCGAAAGAACTTCCACCTGGCAGTTAGCTGCCTTACAAAAATGTGACATAATCCAAGACCCCCATCTTCGATTGAACCAAGCAAATTGGAACGTCTCTGGGTTCGTATGTTGACTTCCGTACAAACGTCGCGAACATCCTATTGAGCATATTAAGCGTCACCCGCAGACAGTATATGATCTGAAGGAGGTACTTAAGTTTTGACAGGAAGAAGATGTTGCACACAGAAACTTGACCGAAGATATATAGATATCTCATATTCCACATGCGAGCAGCCGATTTACCTTTAGTTCCGACACTGTCCCACGTTGACTTAGGGTTGTCCACAGGACACAGGGGAACACCCAAAAGCTCTGATTTCTGAGTTGACCGTGTGATGTCCACATATCTAGACGGCGTCGTTTCCTACATCCCGCACCACGAGCCAGAACTTTTTTTCCCTGTTCACTGAGGCCCCAGACGTCGCACAGATGTCTGAAGCAGACTTCATTGCTTCTTGTATGCTAGGCTTATCAGAACACACAAGCACCAGGTCGTCCGCGTAAGCTAGAATTTTCACTTCATAGCTTAGGAGTCGGAACCCTTGCACCTTTCTGTTGTTCATAACATCTCTAAATAGTGGTTTCAAATATAAGTCAAGCAGTAGTGGTGAGAGGGGACACCCTTGACGTAATGAGCGTTGTACTTGAATCGGTCTTGGAAGAGATCCGTTAATAATTATCTGTGTCCTTATGTCTTTATAACAAAGCAGTGCACCTTTCTCAATTTTATTGTCTACCTGGATATGCTTCAAGATAAAAACGAAATGCATGTTCTACTCTATCAAAGGCCTTTGCCAGGTCCGATCTGTAAGATAGCGGCTGCTTCGTTTGTTTGTTGCCATTGTTTTAAAATCAAACGTACAATGTGGAAATTTGTTTGAATATTTATTCCTTTTATGTAGCAAGTTTGGTGGTCGCCTACGATTCCAGATATCACAATCTGTAGACGACCTGCAATTAGTTTGGCGGAGATTTTGTAGTCGCAGTTCACAAGGCTAATTGGTCTGTATCCTTCAACCTGTTGTAGCTTGTTAGGATCTTTTGACTTCGGGATTAGTATCATGTGTGCTTTTCTTAACGATGGTGGTAAGGAACCATTTTCGTAACACTCGTTGAACACACGAAGAAGAATTAGCGCAAGTTCCTTTTTCCACTTTTTGTAGAAACTGACCGGTAGTAGGTCCGGGCCTGGAGCCTTTCGGTTTTTCATGTAAACAATATTTGTTTCACTTTCCAAAGCGTTGAAATCGTCATTTAAACTTCCTTGTCGTCTCAGTATGGAGGGTCGGCAGCCCAGATATTATTTCGTCCATTCTTGGGTGTGTACGTTTCGTCTTTCGCGAAAACGTATCCTCGTAATACGTTTAAACGCATCTTGAATATCGTTGTCTTTTGACAATTCTTTCCCATTTTGCCGTACTAGTGAAATCAACTTTTTTTTTTTAAGTACTCCCGTTCCGCGTGTAGATAGCAATTTGTTGGTTGCTCTGCTTCGATCACTTCCAGAGTTTGCGTCCTCACAGCAGCCCTCTCGTATCGTTTTGCGTCGTGCTCTTCAAGTTTTTTTTAGGTATTTAATGTCGTTTTTGTATTCTCCGGGTGTAGGAACTCCTGATGGTTGAGGTACGGAATTTCTCTGCTCAAGCGCCTTTCTTGTGTTTTTTTTTCATAAAATCTTACAACTGAAGATGTTTCGATTGTTATTTCTCTTACCCGGAATTTGAACAATTTTTCAATTCTGGAACCTCCCATTCTTTGTCTGTCTCAATTCTTTTAGAAGCTTTCCTATGTTTTGTTTACAATCATCATTATCAAGTAGTCTTTCATTCATTTTCCAGACTGACCATGATCGACACTTTTGTTTTACCGGACATTTTCTCAGACCTATGGTTACCATCACCCTGCAATGCTCAGAAAAGGACGCAGAAATTACTTTATAATCGCTCAGGCTATTTCTGACTGATCCAGAAATATAAATTCGGTCTAACCGTGCATGGGACGACCCTTGAAAGTGCGTATATTTTAGAGTATTATCTGTTGTCGCTGAATCTAACAAATCGCAATCGCAAACAATCGCTCTTAGAATATCTGCGCTGCGTACTACAATCTTTTTGGCAGGTGTCCTTGACATGCAATACGCAGTTAAATGTCTTGAGGAAATTTACGTTAAACCTTGTGTCAGCATGAATTTGCACTTGATCGAACAAGTTTTCTCTTTGCACTGCATTGTTGTAGGCATACAAAACAATTATGCGCCAAGGTAGGTTATTGATAAGAATGTTAGCGACCAGAAGACTTCCTGCGTATGTGTCTTCGTAGACGCTGCACATTGATATAGAGTATATTTTAAACAATATAGCGCATCCAGCGGAGTAATCAATTGCTGGACAGTACAATACGTCATATGTGTCATTCACTGCACGGTTAATCGACAACAAGGCGTTGTTATCCGATACTTTTGTTTCTTGCAATACAACTATATCACAGTTGTAGTTCTCTAAAAAACGAAATGATTGGTACTACAATTTAGGTGAATTGATTCCACGGACATTAAGTGTAAAATACAGAATGGACCCATCTCTCTGGTGCCACTGGTTTCGCTAGTCGTGCTTGGGGTTGGTGTCAAACCTGGTTGAATTGGACTTTGTCTTATCCTTAAACTTAGACTTCACCTTCTGCACTTGAAGTTCCAAACTCATCTGTGGCTCTTGTAGCGCAGGGAACTTTTCTTCAAAGACTTCAGTCTCCGAGATCGCTTGCTCCTCAGTCGAGCTCAGCTTGAATTTTTTGCAATGCCTAGCATCCTTCGCTTTTTCTCCCAAGGTCTTTGGTGTCAGCAAGTGCTGTTTTCATGTGTCCTTGCCCTTTTTTGTTGGATTGACACTTCTTGGGCTCTGAGGCAAATCCTGCGCTGAGCTTGCACCGTTATCTACGATCTTAATTTGTTCAGTAGCTCTCGGTTCTGGATCGTCAAGATTTAGCTCTACCTCCCTGCTGTGCACGTCTGGGGAGTCTTCAGGTAAAGTGTCAACCTTTCCTATCTCTTCTACATCTATGATGAGTTCGCTGTCATCGGTTCTCAGCGATGTATTTCCTAGCAGCTTTGAGGCGTAAGTAACAACGCACTCCTCATTTGTATGCCCATATCTCCAGCATTAGCTACGTCATGGTGTGCGGCACTGCCTGGAATGTGACCGATTGCTTTGCAATGTTAGCAGAGAGGAGGATTTTCAGGGATTACCACTAGTGTGTTTACCCCATAGATGTTCAGCATGTCTGATACCCTGTCCATACTTAAGTGATCTTTGAGAACAAATGTCACCACGTGCGTTAACGTCTCCGTTTCTTCGAAATCTGAGAATCGCCATCTTTCTTTTTTAATCTCCTTGACATCATCGAAAGGCTCAAGAATCTTCTTGATCTCCGTGTCTGGCAAAGATATCGGAAGCCACAGAAACTTCAATTTAATTTCTTCTTTGCATAGGTCGATGGCCACACATTTTGTTCCTTTCACCTGAAGCTCCTCGCATGCCTTGACTTTACACTTGGCTGCTCTATTGATAAAAGTGGCCATCCAGACGTGGCTCGGCTGGTAGGGGCACAAGCCAAGGAGGTATTTGCGCTCAATGATCGATCAGAGGGCTTCCTTGAAAACAGTGGCTTTGTACGGACGTCCAGGGATGTCTGCAGGCAGAAAGAGAAAATGTGTATCGAGCTTACCTGATGGTAGACGAGGCAGAATCATCCTGTACTCCTGATAGCTTTCCGCTACCCGCTCTGAAACCGGGCCTCTTAGTGCCGTCGAACTGCTCTCAATGGAGCTCATCTTCCTCTGTTCTTGTTGCTTCTTGGTGTGAGCCTTATGGCACCGGGATCGCTGCAGTTTTTGGACAAGCAGAAAAGGCAGTGTTCCTTTGCAGACACTTCGTCGTCTTCCCTAAGCTACGCTACCACTTCGGGAACTCGTTGTAACTGCTCCTTGTGCTGACGGCGGCGGCAGCGTCTCTCTCCACGAGCCAGCAAATCCGGCGGAGCGCCGTTGCTAGGGGGTGTATCGCCTGCGCGTTAACAATATGTGGCCGGGTGGCGGTGCCCTTAGTATCCCATGGGCGCCGCCGGCCAGTGTCTGCCCTGCCCAGTTCGGCTGTTTCAGGGGCGGGAAAAACACATGTCTTGCCCCCCACTCTGAGAACTGGGGGGGGGGGGAGGGCAAGCGCCCCCCTTGCCCCCCCGGTTGGTACGCCCATGGGCTCCGCGACGTCCTCCAGCTTCGCGAGCCCCGTATCATCACCCCAACAGCTAAAACAATTCATTACGGTCAGTCCGCTTGCAAAGCGGAATCCACTGATCGCAACGGCAATGACAATCAAATAACAACTGGCGCGGAAACAAAGCTAGAGCAGTTTATTTAGCTGTCTCAAACGCCACTCAGGGGATCACACGCGTTTGAAGCGCGTCTTGGAAGCGAAAAAAAAGGCGTTTAGCTACTCGAACGGCGTCCTAAGAGGTTACTATTGATCCGTTCCAAACTGCCTTGTAGCAATTTCTTACCTAAATAGGTCATTAATAAAGCGTGCGCAAACAACATGTTAAGATTGCCAGAGCAAGCGCACCAGCCTCTGCGGCATAACAAAAACAAAAAGCAACGAGAAGAATTACCGTGCAAACACATTCCGAACTTTGCAGAAAAGATGGGGATCCTAGAACGAAAATAAAAAAGGGGAACAGACGCGAACAACGGCGCAAACAACGGGAACGGAGAAGTTAGCAGACGATACAAAGATACAAATCACCCACCAAAGACCTCCTCTAACGACGACGATCGCGCTGGGCGTCGGTAAAAGCATCAAAAATGAGCAAGTGGTGGCCGCCGTCGGTGTTGAGTCCAAAACAAACAAAGCGAAAGCAACACAAAGAAACTACTAAGAAACAAAACAGAATTCACTTTTTAGATTTACGTTACACGTTTGTTTAGTTGCTTTGAGCGCGATGGTAATTTAAAAAAAAAAAAAAAAACTCGAGGAAAGGAATAACGTAGTCCCGCTCACACTGTCCGGTAAATAAGAGTCGCACGCTGCAATCTGCTACGTTCTAGCAGTGTGAGACCTTTATTGCTTTCGCATTTCTTTTCCGAATGACTTTGACAGGTTGCCTGTTTGCTCGTTTGACGAAGCAGTTCAAAGGTACACTGAAGTGCTTGTCGACGTACATGTCCAGGCAATCCTTGCACACCACGCCTCTGTTTCGAGTGTCGATCAGAGGCCTCAAGTGCGCCTTCAGCTGAACTCTTGGTTTCATACATGCGTTGTAAAAAATAACTGTGTAAAAAAAAAAACAGAAAAATCTTTGCAAATCTCTTGCCACGAATTTTCTGGTTGGCCTGTTTTCATGTTTTCATACTTTCCGATAAAATCATAGCATTTCCTTCTCTTGGCGTTTCTGTAAAAAAAAAAAAGGATTTTCTGTTGTCAAATTTTGCGAAAAAAACCGGTTTCTGTTAAAAAAGGAGTGTCTGTTCTGGAACTTTGTAAAAAGATCGGATTTTTGTAGTCGAATTTATTTAAAACATCGGCTTTTGTTAAAAGAAGGATTGTCTGGTTTGGAACTTTGTAAAAAAAATTCGATTCTCTGTTGGGCCAATTCTGTGGAAAAATAATTTCTGTTAAAAGAATGGTTGTCTGTTCTGGGACTTTGTAAAAAGATCAACTTTCTATATTTGAATTTTGTGAAAACAGTTTCTCATAAAAAGGGAACAGCGTTTCTGTTCTACAGCTTTGTAAAAAGACAGCTTTAAAAATGTGTTAACAAGAAAACATACCTTACCGAAAAATCCGGTATAACTTTGCACTATCCGGATTATGGAACCGGAAATTTGTTTCTGGAAACCCAAAATCCAGATTGCAGACAAAGAAATAATTTATAAAACCCTCAATTCTATATAGAGTCCGGATAAAATCCAGATAGATTTCCGGTTCCATAATCCGGATAGCGAGAAGTTATACCGGATTTTTCGGTAGGCTAGTTTCTATTAAAAACATGTAACAGAGTTTACATAAAAAAACAAAAACTGTCCCAGGGCATCGACAAAAAAAATCTTAAGCCCGAGTTCTATTAGAGCGACATATGCATAGCCGACCCAGACAAAACGCGAGTGCGTGCAGCATTAATGCAAAGCGAAGTTTGGACTGTGCTCCGTGAAGGAAGCATGACTGATTGCAATCATACCAAACTTTGCTTTGCAATAATGCTGCACGCACTCGCGTTTTGCCTGGGTCGGCTGTGGCGTAAGTCGCTCTTGTAGGACTCGGGCTTAACAGATTTCTTTTCCGATGCTCTGGGACAGTTTTTTTATTATGTAAACTCTGTCACATGTTTTAAATGGAAACTAATTTTGTTTGTTAAAAATTTTTTAAGTTCTCTTTTACAAAGCTGCAGAACAGAAACGCTGTTTCCTCTTTAAGAGCAAATGTTTTTTTTCACAAAATTCAAAAATAGAAGTTCGATCGTCCATGAGCCCAGGAACGAACCTCGAGTGATTCAAGCCTGCCAAAGATAACCATGAGTGAATGCTGGAGGTTTGTCAAAATCGACGCCAGGCTCTTTAAATCGACCGGAATATTCGGTTTCTTAACCTATCGCGCTACGACTTTGTGCAGCATTGCCCACAGATGGTGCATTTTTTTGCAAAATTTGCAAAGAGCGAACTTACCTGAGGAAAAAGTAAAGAAAGAAAAAGGCTTAGCTCCTATGGAAACGCAGCGACGCCACCGGTCTTCAAACAACACGACGCCGTTTAGCACGGGAGACAAGAGATGGCGCAAGCGGTCGCGACGCCAACTGCCGCCAACGAACGAGCATACGACGCCGAGAGCCGGCGTCTTTTCTTTAGCAGACGATCTTTTCGAATCAAAAGCGACGCGAGCTTTTTTCACATCAGTTGTTGTTTTTGTTTCTGCAACTGTCGCCCCCAGCGGTATGCGCGCCGCTTTTGAGTCGAAAAGATCGTCTGCTAAAGAAAAGACGCCGGTTCTCGGCGTCGTATGCTCGTTTGTTGGCGGCAGTTGGCGTCGCGACCGCTTGCGCCATCTCTTGTCTCCCGTGCGAAACGGCGCCGTGTTGTTTGAAGACTGGTGGCGTCGCTGCGTTTCCACAGGAGCTAAGCCTTTCCTTTCTTTACTTTTTCCTCAGGTAAGTTCATCTTTGCACATTTTACAAAAAAAAATGCACCATCTGTGGGCAACGCTGCACAAAGTCGTAGCGCGATAGGTTAAGAAACCGAATTTTCCAGTCGCTTTAAAGAGCCTGGCGTCTCCTTGTATCGCCCTGTAGTTCCAGATCATCAACATCCAGAAAGTGGTATTTTCCGAGTGCACTGGTTAACTACATTTTGTTTCGCCTACAGACTCGGACTACGTTTCTCGGAAGACAAGCCGACACCGCACATGAGTCTAAAAAGTAGGAGTAAAGACCTTTACAGGGGCGGAATTGAGTTTTACTTTGCAATGAGAATGTGAAGACATTTTGAATAAGTTTGAATAGTTATTGAAAAATTACTAAGTGCCTGTGAAGAACATAGCAATATTTTGTTTGAGTAATAATTACGCTATACTTTGTGACCGCGCATTTCGAGGCTTTATATTTTCATACCTGCCTTTATACACTGTTGCCGCGCCCCGCTTAAAGAATACGGCAGTACAGTTGCCGTAGTATGTAAACCTGTGAAGGAAACATGTTTTTAAATTTGGCTCATTAACCAACATTTTGCAAGCTTCAAAAGCTCGCAGGCTGGCTACTTTTTAGAGGGTTTCTTAATTAACCGAAATTCAAATTAAGTGTATTATTTCTCAGATCAACTTCGGAACTTTTGTTTTCTGTGGGACAGAAATTCCCGTGAGATGAAACATTCATATCAATTGAAATAAACCACTAATCACTTTGGGAGCACGCCATATTTACACGTTCCCCACCTTCCTGGACTTATTAATGCCGGGATGTTTGCTATGAAAGAAGTCGTGAAACTTGTTAAAGAAAACATGAGATATTGTAATATTTGTAAATAACCACTTTATTTCTTGCGTTTGCCACGCTTGGGCTCTGACCAGATGGCATCTCTTCAACATACTATTAGAAACTGCAGTTTTATTTCTTAACTTTGCTGTGCTTGGGGCTCCCACTAAATAGAATTGATTGAACATACCTACTTCGACCTTAAACTCTGGCCTCTTGGGCTCTCAATGATGACATTTCCTGAATATAAACCTGGTATTCTTTCTACGGACACAAATACTGAAGAGAACTTGCGCTAGGGCACTCTTGATAGTGCCATTATTTTACTTGACTTGGCGGCCACCAGGAACAACTGATGTTTTAATTAACATTTTCGTTAGAAAAGATCAGCATATAGTTGGGTGATTTCATCTCAACTCAGGCACGGATTTAGGGTCGAATTTTTAATTTTGACAAAACAAAATGTTTTGGGGCAATTCCTATACACCTTTTCTACGTGGGCGCCGCCATCTTCAATTCTGGCACTTCCGGTATGCGTGAAAACGTCGCCTTCTTCTCCCCTCAACAGTAGAATGTGTTAACATTTTAATTTCAACCGTCAGTCGCTCTTGTTATGACCCTTCTATACTTTTTTACTTGTTCGGGGTTGTAATCTCTTCCTTTTTTTTCGGAACGCATACCGGATAAGGGGACGACGTGGCTGGGTGCGAGGCTAAACGAAAAAGTTGTATACTAAAAGAAGATGCAAACGGCAATGTCGTCGGATTTTGTGTTCTCAGGATATGGACCGTTGAAGCGGTCAAGGTGGAAACTGACGTTTTTCCAGCTTATCGGAGGTGCCATATTTCACTCCATCCCTTTTCCATACTTTTTACGCTACATCAATATAACTTTTTGGGAACGCTCTAGACATAGGCTTTTTCATGCTAATTAAGCGTCTTGGTCATAACATTTTTAATGATTTTTTTTTATTTGTCAAACCACCTCTCTGCGACAATATTTGGCGAAGTTCAGCAAGCTGCGCTGCGTGACCTAATCAACATATTTTTATGATCTTTATATCACCGTAAAGCTCCAATTAATTTCTTTGTTTTGATTATACTTTCAATATTTTGCGATAAGTATATAATGCGCTACATCTGCCTGAAAAATGAAAATTTCGAAAAACTAGCAAGTTTGGAGTCGATTTTCTAAAAAAATACACTTTTTATTTATTTTATTTTTTATTCACAGTTAGTTGATATGGTAGTCTATCAGAAACTACCAACAGAAATTGTGTTATATTGTTTGTATGGCCGCTATTAAGAATTGAATCTCGTGCTATGAGCGTTTTGAACGGGACTTCGCACAGGCGCTCTGCTGAGCAGAAATTTGGCCTATGTCAGTTTTTCTATTTATCCTAAGCAGTTACCTCAATATCCAACCATAAGCAATAATAAATTTTGGAGTAGTGTACTTAAAAAGTTTTACTTCAAAGTTCGTATCCACAAGTGCGGGCACAGCGCTTACTTCCTCTCAATACGGGGGAATGCAGATCGTTAGAGAATTCCTCTGGGGCCTTCTGCTTTCGGCTTTGAGTTTGAAATACCGAACTTGACATGTAATTGTCATATATTCTAATGTCAAAAAAATATTCAGTGCATATACATATGTACGATTTAGTAACTGACGCTTAGGAAGTACGGTTTATTTTGTGCGCGTACGGACTCTTTCTTAAAATAGCAAGCATTTTGTAGCGTGTAAGGCTGCTTCAAACGTGTTAGTCATGTGTTTAGGTTTCATTTTTATTTTCAGTGATTCATGCCGGGTTGCTTAAACTTTTTCCTCTTGACTCAAGTTTGTCCGGGAGTCTAGATGTTACTACCTTCTCCGTCAATACATAGGGCGAAGCTCACACACCTTGCAAATCACGCCAGTGCCAAGTAAATAAATATTGTTAGGATAAATATTGTTTCTTTACTGGCTTTTATGCTGAGATATTGAGGTAAGTACTAACATTAAATAGAAAACCTTACAGAGGTCAAAATTCTGTTCAGCTAAGCGTCTATGCGAAGTCCCGTTCAAAACTCTCACAGCACGAGATTCGAGTCCTAGTAGCGGCCATACAAACAGGATATTATAATTTCTGTTGGTAGGTCCTGGCAGACTATTATATTACCTAAACGTTAATACAAAAATAAAATATATAAAAGGTGGGGTCTTTTTAGAAAATCGTCTTCAAACTTGCAAGTTTTTCTGAATGAAGGCTTGCAAGTTTGAAGTTGATTTTTTGAAAAACCCATTCCTTTCATTTTTTATTGACAGTTAGGTAATATAGTAATCTGTCAGGACCTACCAACAGAAATTTTAATTTATTGTTTGTACGGCCGCTATCAGGACTCGAATCTCGTGCTGTGAGAGTTTTGAACGGGACTTCGCATAGACGCTCAGCTGAGCAGAATTTTGACCTATGTAAGGTTTTCTATTTAATGTTAGTACTTACCTCAATATCTGAGCGTAAACGCCAGTATAGCAACAATATTCATCCTAACAATATTTATTTACTTGGCACTGGGTTGATTTGCAAGGTGTGTGAGCTTCGCCCTATATATTGACGGCGAAGATACGTAACATCTAGACTCCCGGACAAACTTAAGTCAAGAAGAAAAAGTCTAAGTAACCCGGCATGAATCACTGAAAATAGAAATGAAACCTTAACACATGACTAACACGTGTGAAGCCTTACACGCTACGAAATGCTTGTTATTTTACGAGAGTCCGTACGCGCACAAAATAAACCGTACTTCCTAAGCGTCAGTTACTAAATTGTACATATGTAAATGCACTGCATATTTGTTTGACATAAGAAAATATAACAATTACATGTCAAGTTCGGTATTTCAAACTCAAAGCCGAAAGCAAAAGGCCCCAGAGGAATTCTCTAATGATCTGCATTCCCCCGTATTGGGAGGAAGTAAGCACTGTGCCCGCACTTGTGGATACGGACTTTGAAGTAAATTTTTTTTTTAAGTACACTACTCCAAATTTTATTAATGTTTATGGTTGGATATTGAGGTAACTGCTAACGATAGATAGAAAACCTTACATAGGACAAATTTCTGCTCAGCAGAGCGCCTGTGCGAAGTCCCGTTCAAAACGCTCAAAGCACGAGATTCCAGTCTTAATAGCGGCCATACAAACAATATATTACAATTTCTGTTGGTCGTTTCTGATAGACTACCATATCAACTAACTGTGAATAAAAAATAAAATAAATAAAAAGTGGGAGTTTTTAAAAAATCGACTCCAAACTTGCTAGTTTTTCGAAATTTTCGTTTTTCAGGCAGTTGTAGCGCATTATATACTTACCGCACAATATTGAAAATATAATCAAAAGAAAGAGCTTGATTTGAGCTTTACGGTGATATAACGATCATAACAAATATGTTGATTAGGCCACACAGCACAGCTTGCTGAACTTCTTCAAATATCGTTGCAGAGAGGTGGTTTGACAAATAAAAAAAGATCATTAAAAATGTTATGACCTAGATGCTTAATTAGCATGAGAAAGCCTATGTCTAGAGTGTTCCGAAAAAGTTATATTGATGTAGCGTAAAAAGTATGGAAAAGGGATCGAGTGAAATATGGCACCTCCGATAAGCTGGAAAAATGTCAGTTTCTACCTTGACCGCTTCAACGGTCCATAACTTGAGAACAAATAATCCGACGACATTGCCGTTTGCGTCTTTTTTTTATTATAGGAATTGCCTCAAAACATAGTTTTTTCGTCAAAATTAAAATTTCGACCCTAAATTCGTGCCTGAGTTGAGATGAAATCACCCAGTTACAATTTGAAACTTATGAGCATCGTCAGAAACCACTAAACCATTCAAATATAGAGACTAGGAGCCCGTGTGCTGTTTCTTTGGCTCCGGCAAATCTGTCGCAACCTGCATCTTTTAACGTCTTATCATCCATATTTTCACTCTGCCAGCCTTGCGCCAGCATTAAATGTAAAACTTTTGTGAAGTACCATACTTCGTACGTGCTCCCATCCTTGTAACTGATTAAGTGATTTACGATTATACCCAGCAAGTCTCTAACGAGAACTGACTATTATTATTGTATGCAAAACTATTTAAAAACCTAATTATCCTAACCACTACGTGCCTCATTAAATGGTTCCCTTGACTATGACTAATGTGGTGCCAACCAGATTTCAGTGAGATGCATAGATTTTGCCTTAAATGACTGTCAAAACATTGCACGTGCTCACAACATTTCTAATGAACAGATTTACTGGCTTTCGACCATGGGCAGCAAGTTTCTAATTGAAAGAATATGGCTCTATATACTAATTAGAACTTAATTAAAATGTATGTTAATTAGCCACCTACTTGCACAATCAACCTTTTTTTTAGTGTCCGCCAAGTCGAGTAAGCTTATTACAAAATAAAGTTACCTAATGAAGCTTCTTGTTTTGAAAAGTTTGAAAAGAAAACTCCCAGTATAGGGTGGCCTAAGTAGTGGCAGGCTGTACATTGGTCCCACAATTAGCTTCTGCACACAGCTAGATCAAAGTTTAACCATAAAAGTGTTTTAATGGCACAAGTTATCTTGTAAACTTGCAAAGTATAGCTCCATTTCTGTGAGAAACAACAACACTATTCCTCTTAACCTCTATGGCGGCAAGGACACAGACAAACAAGTCGCATTGGCTCTGTTAAAGCCAGTTAATCGCTTGATTCAACCCGCGCCCGTGGCGAAATGAATCCTCCTTTCTATGTGAAATGCGAGTACTCATTTCGCATCGGGCTCTAACCGCTCACTGAAACTTGGGTGCCTACATCAGTGCCCGCCATAGAGGCTACAAGGACTCTTGTCCTTAATTCTCACAGAAATGAATCTACGCGTTAGACTTTTACAAGGTAATGTGCACCACTAGAGTACACCTGTGGTAAATATTTTGAGCTAGCTACAGACAGAAGCCGATTTTTCTGGTGCAATAGACAGCATACCGGTATATTTAAGCGACCCTTTATACCATTAAACACATTAGATTCCTTCTTTTTGCCTTGCTTGGGCTTAAAGATGACATTTCCGGAACATACCTTTTATTTAAATCAGGAAGGATTTAGGAATGTTTCCGCTTAAAAGGCATACTCCTCCAGGGACACCGCCAACTTTGCAACTGCGGGTGACACACAGTCTTGCTTCTTCTTCCTTTTAAGAATTTCGGTGCCCCTCGGTGGGTTGATGTTTGCAATACCCCTGAAATCAAAGAAACATATCTTTTTTTATAGCATTCTTCCCAATGGAACCTATATAAATTAAATATACAAGGAGGTTATAGAATTCTGGCCAAAACTTTCCTATAAATACTATGCGTTGCATTGGAAAGATATGGATCCGATGTTGGTGATTGCAAATGAACAATTTGGCAGATGCCCATCATATGGATAATCAAGTGCCTAATTGACTCAATTCAAATAAGGACGCCAAAGCGTTGTGAACCAGAAATCGGGTTTGCCGCCATGTTTAGGATGTTTGAACTGCCGGCGAGAATTAAGCGCATCAGCACATATTAGGTAATTATTTTTGGGAAACGTGCGCCTGGTCGCTTAGGTACACAGGGTGTTACGGTTATCGGAAGTCAAGCTTTAAAAAAAGCAGAGCATTATAGGCGACTGGAACCAACTGTATGTTCTTAGCAGATGTCTTGCTAGAACCAATATCTTTTTTTTGTGTATAATTAAATAATTATGACGAATTAGCTATTTCTTTAAATATTTAAAGGCAAAGGTGTCGATTGGAAAGTTGTAGAGAGCCTAAAGGAACGTAAGATGAAGGAGTTTGCAATGGGGTGCACCTTGAGTGCTTATTTTAACCAGCCCTAAAACAACGCCCGCTGTCAGCACACGCGTGTGCCGCTATTAGGGCAATGCATTGTCATGTGGTATTTCTTTGCATTTCTTGGGTGTTTTTTGAAGGCTAGAGAAAAGAACCAGACAATATGTACCATATTGCAAGCACTTCCATCGAGTGCTTCTTAAAGCTCTCTACAAGTTTCCAATTGACACCTTTTCCCTTAAACCAATATTTAATTAATTAGTTTCAATGAATTAATTAATCAGGCTCAACAAAAATTTCTCTCTTTCGCAAGATGCCTGCAAACAACATACAGTTGGTTTTGATGGCTTAGGGTGATCCGTTTTTGTTTAAAGCTTGCTTGAGAATTAAAACAGTGTAAACGTAAATGAGAACAAAACCCTACTCCCGCACTTTCCAAACAATAAATTTGGCTATTTATTTATTTATTTCATAATCTCTTGAAGGCCCCATTACAGGGCATTACACAAGGGATGGGAAACAGAAAGTTTCAATACAGAAACAGTAATACAAACTCGTGAGCAGCGACACAAGGAATGAAAAACTAAACATTTCAATATATCAACATAGTAATACAAAGCTGTGAGAAGCAATAACAAAAGTACAAATAAATACTAAAAAAATACACTTTATTAACATGCTAAGACTCAGAATCGTTTGCACAGGGACCTAAATGTTCACTTAGATGCGTCCACATTGTCAGTTGTAACTATGTTATCAGGTAAAGCATTAAATTCTAATATTGTCAAAGAGAGAAAAGAATTTTCGTAGGAGGTGGTAGAGGCAAGTATGAGCTCTATTTTACAGCGGTTGTCTAGTCGTGGGAAAAACGAAACGGAACGTGGGAGTAAAATATTTCTAAGCGTAGGGTTCAGGTGGTAGATCTTGTAAAACTGAGTCAATCTAGATATCTTCCGCCTTAAAGCGAACTCTCGAAGATTCGCTCGCTCATGCAAACCAGAAACACCTGTGTAAAAGAATAATCAGAAAAACTAAATCTCAGATCTCTGTTTTGCACACTTTCTAGTTCTCGTTTAAGGTAGTTTTTCCAAGGATACCATACGAATGGAGCGTACTCTCGCTTTGGGCGGACTATATTTAGGTACGCGATCTGCTTCACTTTAGGGAGGGAGGGGGGTCTTAAGTTCCTCCGTAGAAAACCCGGTGTGCTGTTTGCCTTAGCGATTACGTGATTAATATGAGTGATCGCTTGTTATATGAAGACAAAGATATTTGTAGGATGAAGCACTTCTGAGTACTGTGTCGTTAATTTTTTAGGTGTAAGAAGATAGTGACAAAATACTAGAAAATGTTAGCACTTTGCATTTATTTAAGTTCAGCGACATCTGCCACGTGTCACACCAATGAGCACTGTATGAAAATGAGAGCACGTTGACTGGATGGTAGAATTTTAATTATTTCTATCACATCAGGTCAGGGCCCAAAGTAGTCATATAAACAATTCAAATTAAAAAATGTCACTAGCAAAACTGAGTTTACAAAAAGCATAGAGCACGAGGTCTCTTTTCTTTTAAATATTTTGACCCCACCCATCGAATTCTTTATTCTTTATTCTTTATTCTTTCTTTCTTTCTTGTGTCCAGGAACAGCCGAAGCCTGAATGCTGGTACACACAAAAACACTGTACAAAAAGGAAACACAACAACATTTATCCTAATAAAGCTGAATGTTTAGGGCATTTTTAAAAGGGCGTTCACTGCCAAAAATATCAATCTCCGAGCAAAGTGTATTAAAACTATTTTGAATACGCAATATGGGGGAAAGGGAACAAAGGTTTTGTACATAGAACGTGTTGAGGTTGCGACTGCTCACGCGCGGAACAGATAAAGAGAGCAGAGACACAAGTTCAGAACAACTTAATGTTCCATGCACAGCTTTGTGCAAAAATACATAATCCAGAAAATTTCGCCGAGCTACCAATGTCTGCAAATTCATCCTGTGCAACATTGACTCGTGACAAAAAAAAATCCGTTGACCGTAATAACGGTCGTACACAATGCGTGACAGCTTCCTCTGAACATGTTCTAACCTCTCAGAGCCTGACACACTCAAACAGTTCCAGACAACGGAGCCGAACTCAAGTTTTGAACGCACAATAGAGGTGTAAAGCCTAACAAGACACGAGGGCTCTTTGAAATCGCCGGTTATTCTCGAAAACAAACCTAAAAGTCGGAAGCATGAACTCACCAAATTTGGCACATGTGCGTCAAAACTGAGGGTGGAATCCACATAGACCCCCAAATCCCGCACACAATCAACTCGACGTAATGGGTCATTATTTAGCTTATACGAAAAATTGAGAACACATTTCTTGCGTGATAGAGAAATGACGAGCGTTTTTTTCCTATTTAAACGCAAGTTTTGCATCTCACACCATAACGAGATTGCAGATATGTCTTTTTGCAAAATATCGCAATCAGCATCCGATTTGATATGTCTGTAGATCTTAATGTCATCGGCGAACTGGAGCAATTTGGAATGTTTTACACAACGACAAAGGTCATTAACAAAAATATTAAATAGCAAATGTCCCAGATTCGAACCCTGGGGAACACCAGAAGGACATATGTATGATCTCGATAACTCACCGCTAACACGGACTCTGTTTATGCGCCCAGTCAAGTATGTTTTGAACCACAGACATAATGGCAAAGACACTCCATACTCTGACAGTTTATAAAGTAATAGTTCATGATCCACAAGGTCAAATGCCTTGCTCAAGTCAAAATAAATGGCGTCAACCTGACCACGGTTGGCGACGATAGGACCAACGTAACTGAAATAGTTGGCCAAGTTTGTTTCTAGGGACCTAGACTTAATAAAACCATGTTGTGATTCGTTTAAAATTTGTTTAAAATGACTAGAAAGATGCATTTCTACTACGCTCTCAAAAAGCTTTGAAAATGACGACAGTAATGACACAGGTCTATAGTTTGCAACATCTGACGAGTTCCCTGATTTGAAAATTGGCACTACAACTGCTGACTTCCATGTTTCTGGAACGTTGGCCCCCGGCTTTCCCAGCGTAGGTTATGTGGCCCCCACGCTCAAATGTGTTTGAGACAACTGATATAAACCAACCTTTTCTGTGTTTAATTAAAACACATCACTGACCTAAAAATCCTGCTATCCTAGAGTGTATGCTATAGGGATCTATCGCTTCAGATACATTTGTTAATTTCTACTTATAGACCTTGCCCTGCCAGATACAACATCTGGCATAAGTGGTGTTTTGGATCTCCTTCCAAGACCTGAAGCAAGTCGTCATTCAGTCCAGGAGTCGGCGGTGTCTCACAGGCGTGTTGCTGGTGCTTCTTGCCGAATGGTGCTACCAAGAGACAAGTGATCATGCTTGAGAAAGGCAAGTATGGCCGCCGTGAGTACACATATTGTTTTCACCTTTGCTTGAATTCACTTCTTTTAAAAAATGCACAGTTTGCACGTGCGCATCCTTCAATGCTTCTATAGTTGGCGCGTTATTACTCCGGAGTGCTCCAACTCTGTCAACGCTAGTTTCTCTAGACCATGCAAATGAGATGCAACACTAAACCACACGCTCTCGCAACAGTGCTTGGCTGAAGCACCGTGGAAGCTACTTTAGGCTTTACAATGCAGCACGAAATAGTTGACGCCAAATATAGGACGAGTGAGACTCCGTTTTACCAAAAGCTCTGCCAAAACAAATCTGCCACCTAATAGGTAGTGCAAAAGAACCTCGTGTGCCTAACCTGCAGAAGGGCATTTTCTTGCATAGGCCAATTTTTAGAGTGCAGCTCTTAGGCGCCCGTTTCCGGCTTGAGCGGCGTCTCCGTCGCCGTCGCCGTCGCCATCGCCGTCGGCGTAACCGCGCGGTGCATGATGGGTAAATTTACCCGCTAAATTTAGCGGAAAATTTTCCCCGCTAAATTTAGCGGAAAATTTTCCCCGCTAAATCTAGCGGAAACTTTTCCCCGCTAAATCTAGCGGAAAATTTTCCCCGCTAAATTTAGCGGGAAATTTTCCCCGCTAACTCTAGCGGAAAATTTTCCGGGCTAAATCTAGCGGAAATTTTTCCCCGCTAAATTTAGCGGAAAATTTTTCCCGCTAAATCTAGCGGAAAATTTTCCCCGCTAAATTTAGCGTAAAAATTGTCCCGCTAAATCTAGCGGAAAATTTTCCCCGCTAAATCTAGCGGAAAATTTTCCCCGCTAAAGCCAGCGGAAAATTTTCCCCGCTAAATTTAGCGGAAAATTTTCCCCGCTAAATCTAGCGGAAAATTTTCCCGGCTAAATCTAGCGGAAATTTTTCCCCGCTAAATTTAGCGGAAAATGTTTCCCGCTAAATCTAGCGGAACATTTTCCCTGCTAGATTTAGCGGAAAATTTTCTCCGCCCCCCCCCCCCCTCGAGGTCACGTGACCCCCAGGCCAAGTGACCCCCCCCCCCCCGAGTTCACGTGAACCCCCCCCCCGTGCCTTCCCCTCCTCCTCAAGAGCTGCGCTCTATTTCGGCGTTACAGTGAGTTGTAAACGGCTTTCATTTTTTGTTACACCAATTCGTTTAGCCTCCTTGAAATGTTAACATCATGTGACAGACGGAAGTACTGTAGACACCTTAATGTTCGCGAGCCGTTTTTCTTCTCAAATTGTGAAGTTCACGAAATAAAAGGGAGCGGCAAAAAATCCGGTCCCTAAGAGTTTTAATCTGGCCTTTAAATTTGCAAAATTTAGTGGCTGCGATTATGCCCTTTGTGACCAATTCGAGAAGAAATAGGGGCCGTGAAGCTAAGGGGTTTTACTGTAAATCGGAGAAAAGAGGAGGTCACTTTTGTTCGTATGCAAGAGTAAAACCAATAACATCAATCGTGGTGTCGTCACTTTGTGAGCCTATCTGTGTCTATTGAATGATATCAATTTTATTTTAGATCATTAAACATTTTTGCCTGTACGTGGTGGGATGCCCTATTTCATCGACACTAAGAGTGTTTTTCTTGAAGCAGGCAGCATGGATGCGTGCTGTAGCACAACAGAGTTAATTTGCAGGTTGTACCGCACTTTTAAGAAGCATTTGCACAATCTGGGGGAATTACGATTCAATGGTCGACCTCGGGCGTGAACGAGATTCGTTCATTCTAAAAACGTTTGGCTAGAAATCAGAGATTTTTGACGAATTTACTAGCATGGTTGAAAAGGCCAGACAAGCTTTGTGTGCGCTTTGTTTTCTAGCCTCTCAGTCCTGAACCCACTCACGCACCACATGTGGAGATGTTCCGATAGGCAGAAGCACTTATTTGGAAAATGGTGGATGGCAATACGCATACACTGTTGTTATCTTTATCAGAATTCTGTATTATGGCCAAAGGTGGACTGCATATTTGCAATACTTTTTCTCACTTAAAAACATGTACTAAAAATATGTAGTATAGCCGATAACAAAAGGAGAATGGCTGGGCGTCCTCCAGCACGCGCTTCTACTTTTCACACCGCTTTTGACGGATGTGCTCATTCGAATCTCATGAGATGCTGAAACGTCATCGAAGGTAGAAGGCACGCTGGTGGCGAAACAACTGAGACTTCTCCCTGCCTTTCTCATTCTGTCAGTGAGCGTGTACTTCCATACTCTAACTCGGCTTAACCTGGAGAGAGCTGAGGAGAATAGGCTTGGCGAGTGCCCTCGCTGCGTATGCATTTGTACAGCTGAGGCACTTTCTAAATAAAGTACCTTGTGTATCTTACCTTCAAAAACACATCATTTTGGGTCTGCAAAAAGAATTATATGGCATATTTTTGTTTGTATTGTATTATTACGCATCGACTCTTTCGACTAAACGACGAGTCGACCCAGCCTGTTGAAAAATATAATGCCTGCCAGGTAATTGTTTTGCATTTAGTTAATATATCACTATTTAGTTAGGTATCCCAAGTCATTAGTCGTTGAGACGCAGTCTCTCTCTAAGTCAGTCATGTTTAACATTCATAAAAATGCTTGTCAAATAACGGCACTGTCGAGGTCTTGTACTCAGCTCAAACAATCGCTCGGCACAAGCTGGTTGTGTGGTTACAGGCAGCAAACATCCCAGGTGGAACGTCCTACCTCGCAATGAAGCTGAAGACTAGGCCAGGGCCCACTCGCAAACGTCTATACTTTGTATCTCTTTAAGCTGGACCACTTTTGACATTACAAGCCATTGCAACAAAAACAGCGTGACACATGATTATAAGCTCGACGTACCATGGAGTCCAACTACAAGGTCACATGGCTTGCTTTCTGCACTGAATTCGCAAGAATGGCTTGAAGCTTCTGCCGTGGTTAACTTTAAGCTGAGATAGTTATCAATAATGCTTCCGGTTTTTAGTGTTGCCCGGCACAATTAACAATTTGGTGATATAGTGCTGCATTAAAAAATTCGGCGCACTCATGATTGTATTGCCTAATGAATGCATGCTAGCTATTAAACTCTCCGTTCTCCAGAGAAATGAAATGCACTTTACTTCCAGTTGCAGCTACTTCTAGAACTTCATGGTATGAAGCACCTTATGGCTGCAAGCTCTGACCGATTTTGTTCTGTGGTCTGCGCATGCCCATTGCAGGGAGTCACTCCGAGAGCCTCACCAGCGTTTCCTGCCCGTGGTCGTTCTAATTCGTTTTTTGTGGTAGGTATGCATCCTTTCTGTCTTTCCCTTAATGGTACTCGGGCGTTTTCTTTTCATTGTCGCCGATTCGCCTCAAAATTGGTTAAGCACACAATTAGATGCTGTACAACTGTATCCCACATAATTTTGTCAAGATAACTTTTCTTTGCCAAAGCTACAGATTTTTTCATGATTTTTGGTTTTCCTTGTTTTTATTTATAAATTGTATTTGAGTCTCTACGGGCAACACTAAAACGTTATGTCAGTGTCGAGGACAAGTTCATTGCTCGAACTTGTTCTCATCTGATTGCAAGCAATTTGGTTTTGAAAAATGGGTGCCATGAAACCGCCTTCCAGCACGTGCTCTGCAGCCTGAAAAAAAATATGCATAGGACATAACCTGTTTTTTAGACTGCTTGCTCATTCTGAAGATCTGCCTGCCATAGATGTCCAGCTACTGGAGAGAAGGCAGATTCGATTGTTGGTCTTGCCATAACTTTTAGAGCGCAGCTCTTAGGCGCCCCTTTCCGGCTTGAGCGGCGTCGCCGTCGGCGTCGGCGACGCCGTCGGCGTAACCGCGCGGTGCATGAAGGGTAAATTTTGCCGCTAAATCTAGCGGAAACTTTTCCCCTCTAAATCTAGCGGAAACATTTCCCCGCTAAATTTAGCGGAAGCCTAGTGGCGGAATTGTTGTACATTAAAAAATCCAGGAAAGCAAAAAATAAAGCGAAAGAAAGGTCAAATGTACATCGATAAATTATGTGAATACGTTAAAATAACATACATACTTTTCGAGCGAAAACGAATCGGTGAGATGAGATCACTACGGTGCATGCCATTTCTAGCGCTCGAGACATGGCAACCGGGACGCGTAGCCGGGTGCCTGTGGGCCGCGTCCCAGCCAGTCGCAGGCCGCGTGCGGCCCGCGGGCCGCGTGTTTGAGACCCCCTCATGCTCAGTGAGTGTATGAACTGGCGTTATGTGCCCAGTCGACACTTGTTGGTCATGAGGGTAAAAAATATTTCCATTGCAGTAGTAGTTATATTTATAGTCTTTACATTTGAATGTGAATATTCGACAAATCTCCCAGGCTGGGGCGAAAGAGGGTTAAACGAACATTTCAAGGCCTAAATGGCCTTGTCCTCGGGGGTGACTATGGCCGTGGCAATAAAGGAGCAGTCTTTTTTTTTATAAGTGCAAGTACAAAGTATAAAAATAAAAGTATCTATGTGCTCATCACAAACGAATATGCTAGCGATTGTAAAGTATCTCTGCCAAGTACTTGAGAATGATTTGTTTTCATTTTCAACTACTTGGGTACCTCAAGATCCGGAGATCCTAGTGGCTACAAGCTTGGACTCGATCTTCTTCTGTGGTCTGGCCAGGACCATGAGGGAGGTAATCCCAGCAACAAGAGCATCGCAGTATCTTCCTGCCTGTGACTTTTGATTAGCGTCACGACAGGGGAATCATCGTGCCACCAGGTGTCATGTATGCCACTCGAAATAAACATTCTTCTTACCTATTCCTTAAGTGAGGCAGCAAAAGCACCGCTAAGCCTAAAATGCAAAAGACATATTCAAATCATGGGTTGGGGGGAGTTCCAATTACAATAAGGACTCTGCACACATGAAGAAAATCTGAACTTAAAGCCCGTGGATGTAGGTTCGACGGTGTCACACAAATAACTTCCCGCAGATGGCTTCGCTCGTGCTATACCCAAACAAATTCTTAAAAAAATCATTGTGTTACGTTGGTGTCATCAACCAGCAGTCGGGAAATGTGAAGTATAAAAAAACACGAACTTGCACATTTTGAGCTCTGCAAAGATTTATATAGTGAGCAGAGCATAGCACGTTCAACTTAAGAAAGCAATTCAGTGCAGGCCTAGTTTTAAGGCTCACAATTGTGTAATTGCTATTCATAATGAAGTAAAAACTGCTTAAGTTGTGGCCCACTGCAGGCTTTCTATTAGTGTTAAAACGTGTGTTATGGTGTTTTAAACGGCTCGCACCAAGTATTTTCTTGAAATACATAGGTTCATGTATATTATTATGTGGATGTTTGGAGACATTCATGGTGAGACCAATCTTTAATGTCAAGTGTTCCACTTATTCAGAGTTGGTTGAGCCTGTAAATATTTTAGGTCGCAAATTAAATTTTTATGCTATGCAATGGGCACAATCATTCACAATGACTAGCTCTACCTAGGGGAATTTTATACGTTTACTACGGCAAGATTGTTTCGCAAAACTAAGTATTTCTTTTATTGAACTCCTGCCCAAACCTTGTCTCTAGAAAGTTTTCATATTCTTTACGATGCTGAGATAAGATTCTGGAAATAGTTTTTCTAGAACTACGCTAGATATTTCCAGTTCATCAACTTTCTCGCAGAGCGTTCGAGAGAGCCGAACCCTGTATTGTGCGGAGGGAACTCACCGAATGACGCGGCTGACAGTTTGTTTAAATCTTTAAGAAACAGTCGGCACTGTAGCAGTAATAATAACACGCACTTGCTTATGTAATGCTCATTGTCGCAGATCAAGCTGCTTTTTCTGTCTACTCATTTTCGGTAAACACATTCACTTAACTCCCTCCCGAGACTGCAGCGCTTGGTTCTCCGAAGTAATTTGCATGAGTATAGATGCAACATTTTTCTTTGAGTATGCGTCTAACACATATTGTTCATATTGAATGGGCTAACTGTATTCATGACCATATCCATAATTGTATCCGCATTCTACCTACTAATTTGTATTTTGACATTTGAGTTTTTGACGGTACTTTTGTTCACATCTGTCCTTGTTGAGCTGTACTCAAGCCCATATATCTTGTCTTTCACTATTACATCAATATATAGAAGTGTTGATGCCGAGTGAGAACTCAAGCTACCGAATCTGTTATGTGAGTTAAGAACCAAGAAAAAGCTCTATAGAGGAAATTTTGTTAAAGAAGGCGGTATGGGTATCAGAATAGCACATGCCATGCTAAAAAATTGCAAACTATTTTAGGTATGCAAGGATGACAGTGCTGCGCCATTTCTGATATGTCACAAAAGAAATTAGTGGCATACAGTGTTCCTTATGGATGTTTAAACTGTCAAATTCAAAGCCTAAAAGTTTTATTCAAGAACGTTCCTCACTAAAAGTGCATTTAGAGATCTAAGCCACCGACTCATGCATGACTATGTGGCAAACATTCATTTTCACGTGAATTATGATTTACAAGGTCTAGTCTGCACTGATTTATTGCATTCATGCTGAAACTGGGAGGGGTTCTCTGCATATGAATAAAGAGATAAACATTTCTTGAAATCAAAATATTTTAGAACGGACAAAAGAAATGATATTAAAGCGGTATCTTAGATCCTCTTTTCTTTGTCTTATATCTAATTATCACTTTATTTCATGTGAGCCATTTAGTTTTTTATGGCGCAGCTCTTAGGTGCCCGTTTGCGGCGTCGCCATCGGCATAACTGCCCCACTAAACTTGGCAGGAAAGTGAATTATTGTAGAGGTCATTTGACATTAATTTTTCAGCTAAACCCTATAAAAAAACTGAATTTGTTTGTGTCTGACGTGACACAAAGTCATGTGACGTCATTTTCCCCGCTACATTTAGCGGGAAAACTGAATAGGTGTTGAGATCACGCGACATCAATTTCCCTGCTAAATTTAGGGAAATTTCCCGCTAAATGGGAGGGAGCAGAAGAGGAGGAGGGGAGGGGGAGGACTGGCATACCCTCCCATCCTCCTCCTCAAGAGCTACGGTCTAATTTCGCATTACAAAGAATTGTAAACTTCTTTTATTTCTAATCTCATGTTTATTCAATTTTTATATGGCAGGTGCACCCGCAGCACAAATCTGGGTTGTGCTGATCCTCTACTCACAAGTTAGGAACTCCTGAGCGGCAAGAGTGGGAGTTTGGTCTGACAGCTCAAGGGACACCTTAGTTTAGTATGAATTTATAATTATCATCTTTTGAGCAAACTTAAGCTTTGCTGCATGCAATTCTTCTAGAAATAAATACTTGCTACCAAATTTACCACGTCACTACATTTGGCCACTGCCATTAGGGCTCCTCGATGACCTCGGACATGAGCTTATTGGTGTGAAAACATCATGCTTGATTTACACCAATCGCTGATATAGAAATTCGCTGACATCCAGCATTCCGATGGAACGCTCGATGTCTGCAAGTCTCTCCCGAAGGATGCAAGCGGGGAAGGAACCATACAGTCGTCACGTATTAAGGGACATGCTATAGGGTGTTGTTTCTATGCTTTACAGATTTCTTGAAAAAAGCCCTAAAAGCTACACTTACGTGGTCTGTGCACGTGAGTTATATTGCCGCGCGCGCAGCTTGCCAAGTAGGCAGCGCGCGCGTGGCCTAACGGTTATAGCGCCTGCCTTCCACGCGAAAAGTCAGGGTTCGACTCCTGGCCGCGGGGACGCATTTTTGTTGACATCTAATGTAATGTTCTGGTAAATTCGAGAACCGTGTTGCTTGTTCGAGTTTAGAAAGTTCTACACGCCGAACCTTCTACGCCGATTCTTCGAGAACCCTCCGCGTGTACATAAGAGGCTCCGCGTGGCGAGCCGCAGTCAGTTTCGCCCCAGCGTTCGACTCCGCTATCACGCCGATCTCGACGCCCGCGACGCTTTGTTCTCGTGTGTTTTCCTTTTATTTTTGGGCACAAGTTCGCCCCATTACACGTTTCAGTTTCCCCCAGTTATTCTTTGTTTTTTTGGCTGTTCCTCCGTGACATTTTGGTGGAGGTGCGGGGTACTTTTGCATTCTATGCCTGTGGACCGTACCCCTCCGAAAACACGCCGGCCAAGTGCCGTTCTCAGCCCCGGGAGGCTACCCTTCGCAGAAGACCAGACCAAGGCCCGGTCAAGTAGCCGTAACCAAGGCCTACCGCCGGAACTCGGACCCCTGCCGCAGAAGCCAAAGAAGAAGACCGCAACGATGACCGCTCCGCCCGTCGTTGTCCTGCCCGTCGCCCCCCGATCGCCGACGCCTTTCCATGGAGAAATCTATGAAGACGTCGAGGACTGGCTCCTTCACTATGAGCGCGTGGCCCGCCACAACGAATGGAACGTCGAACAACGCCTCCAGAACCTCTACTTCTCGCTGGAAGGCACCGCGAGGCACTGGTTTGAAAACCACAAGGCTTCGCTCACTTCGTGGGATATCTGAGCCACCGAGTTGAAGCGAACCTTATCAAACCAACAACGGCGACAGAATGCGGAGGACCTGCTTCAGACTTGGACACAAGCCCCCGACGAAAGCGTGACAAGCCACGTTGAAGACATGCTACGCCTGTGTACACGCGCCGACCCGCAAGCCGCCGAGGAGAAGAAGTTGCGCTTCCTCATGAGGGGTGTCAAAAGCGAAATCTTCGGTGGCCTTGTCCGCAGCCCCCCAACGACGGTAGACGGCTTCATGGCCGAGGCGACCAACATCGAGCGAGCGCTGTCGGCCAGAGCTGTGCACTATCAACGACTCGCCGGTGTGTCGACGATTCCGGGTGTCTCGCCACCTCGCTGCAATGTTGACGGTGTCGGCATCGAACACCTTCGGCAGATCATCCGCGACGTCGTCCGGGATGAGCTCAGGAAGCTACTGCCGGCTTCTAACCGCCCGGCTTCGCTCTCGATGGCCGAGGTAGTTCGAGAGGAAGTACAGCGAGCTTGCCAGCCGGACACTCTCATCATCGTTCCAGCTCCCGAAGAACCGGCGCTGAGCTACGCCGCAATGGCCGGACGACACACGCTCGTTGTGCCGCAGCCGCGACGTGAGCCTTCAGCACCGAGGCAACCGCCGCACGTCAACCCAGAGCAACCTGCGCCGAGGAAGACGGACGTCTGGAGGACCGCCGACCGACGCCCGTTGTGCTATCACTGCGGTGAAGCCGGCCACATTTACCGTCAATGCCCCTACAGACAACTGGGGCTGCGCGGGTTCCACCCAAACGACCCGCGTCCAAGGTACGACGAACGCCCTCGCGACATCAAGGAGTACCTCCGACGCTCGCCCTCCCCAGTGTCGTCCCTCCGCCGTGAAGCCCGCTCCCCATCGCCACGACGTTCAGCGTCCCCAGCGCCCCGACCCCGCCGAGAAAGTCTGTCTCCCCTGCGTCGCCGGGAAAACTAAGTGCGGCAACGCCTGGAGGTGACGTTGCCGAAAACGACGGAAGCAAACAGCCTCCAAGAACGCCGGAGCGCTCCCACTCTCCTGACGCCCCGCATCGCACCGACGCCCCTGCAACGGTGTCCAACAACCTTAACGTTGTTATCGATGGCCTCGACGCGTCGGCACTCGTGGACACCGGAGCAGACTACTCAGTCTTGAGTGGGAGGCTCTCTCGCCACCTTCGGAAAGTTACGACGTCGTGGGACGGACCGCAGATACAAACCGCCGGCGGACATCTCATCACACCTGTTGGCAGGTGCACCGCTCGCGTTGAGATCCACGGTGAAACCTGCCCTGTGAAGTTCGTCGTTCTGCAAGACTGTTCGAGGGACGTCATTCTCGGAATGGACTTCTTGTGTGAATACGGCGCCGTCATCGACCTTGATGAGAACAGATTGACGCTGCGCAAGCCTGTTCTGCCTTCAGAGAAACCCCAAAAAGCGTCAGCCGCCGTCTGAGTCGCTGCCGACCACGTGAACCTGCCGCCGCGATCAAGTGTTGTCGTACCCGTCGTGACCGATACAGCTACCTGCGGCGAAGTTGTTCTGGAAGGCAACCTCCAGTTGCTTCTGGGAAGAGGGATTGGCGTCGCACGAGGAGTAGCTGAACTTCAGGATGGCCGCACTGTGGTCCTCGTGACGAACTTCCGGAATGAAGCGCAACACCTCACAAAAGGTGCAGCCGTTGGCCACGTCGAGGAACTCCGAAACTCCGCCGAACTCGCCGCCATTACTGACGAATCCTTGCCACCTCAGCAAGACAGTACGTCGCCAGCGCAGCTCGACATCGACCCTAAGCTTCCGGACCCGAGACGACGGCAGCTGATTAATCTCCTTGCCGAATACCGTGACTGCTTTGCGACGTCGTCGAAGGTGCGCCAAACAGTCGTTGCGAAGCACCGCATCGTTACCGAGGACGACGCGCGCCCTGTGCATCGATCACCGTACAGAGTCTCCGTTAAAGAAAGGGAGGTGATCCAGGAGCAAGTTCAAGAGATGCTGAACGACGACATAATCCAGCCATCAAGCAGTCCGTGGGCGTCTCCTGTCGTACTGGTTAAGAAGAAGGACGGAACATTTGGGTTCTGCGTGGACTACCGACAGCTGAACGCGGTGACGAAGAAAGACGTCTATCCACTCCCCCGTATCGACGACACTTTAGACCGGCTGCGCCACTCCCGATACTTTTCATCGATGGACCTGAAGAGCGGCTACTGGCAGATCGAGTTCGACGGATGGGACCGAGAGAAGACAGCTTTCGTCACGACGGATGGATTGTACGAGTTCATGGTGATGCCCTTCGGACTGTGCACGGTTCCAGCAACTTTCCAGCGTGTAATGGACACCGTACTGGCAGGACTGAAATGGCAGAGCTCTCGCGTCTACCTCGACGACGTCGTAGTGTTTTCCGGCGACTTCGACGAGCACTTGCGACGACTCCGAGCTGTTCTCCAAGCCATACGGAGCGCCGGACTCACCCTGAAGCCGTCAAAGTGTCGGTTCGCCTATGTCGAACTGAAGTTCCTTGGTCACGTGGTTAGTAACGAAGGCGTTCGCCCCGACCCAGAGAAGACTCGCGCCGTCGCAGCATTTCCAGCGCCGAGAGACAAGAAGGCCGTGCGAAGGTTCGTTGGACTATGCGCCTACTAACGGCGCTTCGTTCGGGATTTCCCAAGGATTTCCGCACCGCTAACAAACCTCACAAAGGACGCCGAGAAGTTCGAATGGGCAGAAGAGCAGCAGCAGGCATTCGACGAACTGAATCGACGACTGCAGACTCCTCCTGTTCTTGAACATTTCGATCAGGATGCGGAAACCGAAATTCACACGGACGCAAGTAACGCTGGACTTGGCGCGGTACTGGTTCAAGTGCAAGAGGGCACCGAGCGAGTTATCGCCCACGCGAGTCGGACATTGTCCAAGGCGGAGAAAAATTACTCCACGACTGAGAAAGAATGCCCTGCAGTCGTCTGGGCAATCTCGAAGTTTCGTCCGTACTTGTACGGGAGCCCGTTCCGTGTAGTCACCGACCATCACTCGCTCTGCTGGCTTGCGAACCTCAAGGACCCGTCAGGACGCCTCGCTCGATGGAGTCTCCGATTGCAGGAGTTCAACATGACTGTGGTCTACAAGTCAGGCCGCAAGCACAGCGACGCCGACTGCCTGTCCAGAGCCCCCGTCGAAACGCCTTCCGGCAGCAGCGACGACGATGACGACGAGTGCTTCCTAGGCGCAGTGAATACCGACGACATGGCACGACGTCAACGAGACGATCCTGAGTTGCGCGCGCTAATTGAGCGCCTCGAAGGACGAGGGGGTACTATACCCCGTGTTTTCTTGAGAGCCCTGCCGACCTTCGTCCTCCGACAAGGTGTACTTTACAAGGAGAACTTCAGAGACAACAGCTCGCCATGGCTGCTGGTAATCCCTACCGACCTTAGAGCGGAGATTTTTCAAGCCTGCCACGACGACCCGACATCCGGACACCTTGGCTACAGCCGTACGCTGGCCCGGATTCGTGAAAGGTATTATTGGCCCATGCTGCCGAGGACCGTACACCTCTACAAACGATCGTGCCACGAGTGCCAGCGACGCAAGAAACCGCCCACGAAGCCCGCAGGTCTCCTGCAGCCGATTGCTCCCCCAACCGCACCGTTCCAGCAGATCGGAGTGGATCTACTTGGTCCTTTCCCACCATCGACGCAAGGGAACATATGGATAATCGTCGCCACAGATTATCTCACGCGGTACGCCGAAACGAAAGCCCTTCCTTCTGGGACTGCTGTGGAAGTCGCCAAGTTTTTCATCGAGTCCATCGTCCTCCTGCACGGCGCTCCCGAGGTTCTGATCTCAGACCGAGGATCATTATTCATGGCCCAGCTGACGCAAGAAATCCTTCGTCTCAGCCACACCAGCCATCGTCGCACCACGGCGTATCACCCGCAGACCAACGGGCTGACGGAGAGACTCAACAAGACCATCGCGGACATGATCTCTATGTACGTCGACGTGGAGCACAAGACATGGGACGAGGTGTTGCCATACGTCACATTTGCCTACAACACGGCCGTGCAAGAGACCACCGGGGTAACACCCTTTCAACTGGTGCATGGTGGCAAGGTAACGACAATGCTGGACGCGATGTTACCCCACGAACCGGCTGTCGACGGAAGCGACGATGCCCAGGTGGTTGCCCAACGGGCAGAAGAAGTCCGCCAGCTCGCCAGACACCGTATTCAAGCTCAACAACGAGTCGACACTGGCCGCTACAACCTTCGTCGTCGGGACGTCCACTTCCAGCCCGGAGACAGGGTGTGGGTGTGGACTCCGATCCGCCGGCGTGGTCTCAGCGAAAAACTCTTGAAGCGCTACTTCGGACCCTACAGAGTGCTTCGTCGACTCGGGGATCTGAACTACGAGGTGATGCCCGACGGAACACGGACTTCATCACGCCGCCCTCCACGACCAGAAGTCGTCCAAGTCGTGCGCATGAAGCCGTACTACGCTCGATAGGACTGTGGACCTAATGTGTTCCAAGTGACTCTTTAGATTACCGTTCTTTTTTGTTTGGCCTGTTTTGTGCTGCATCGGGGCGATGCAATTTTTAAAGGGGGGAGTAATGCCGCGCGCGCAGCTTGCCAAGTAGGCAGCGCGCGCGTGGCCTAACGGTTATAGCGCCTGCCTCCCACACGAAAAGCCAGGGTTCGATTCCTGGCCGCGGGGACGCATTTTTGTTGACATCTATGTAATGTTCTGGTAAATTCGACAACCGTGTTGCTTGTTCGAGTTTAGAAAGTTCTACACGCCGAACCTTCTACGCCGATTCTTCGAGAACCCTCCGCGTGTACATAAGAGGCTCCGCGTGGCGAGGCCAGGGGAGTGCAGCTGTACCTTCCACCGTGGTAAAGCGAAACTAGCGCCACGGCGCTTTGCGGCAAAATGGCGAAAGACGGTCTGGGGCTACACAAATTCGCACAACACTCTCATGAGATGGCGCCACCTTAGTCAACACCCTCGCGTACCCTCCTTCTCCTCTGTCTCGCTATCTTCTTTCCGATTCTTTTTTTTTTTTTTTTGCACGCGCGGCCGACGTTTGATGCTTTCGATTTTCGGTACTGCGCGCAACAGCGCGGCGGCACCGAAAACGGAAAACGCCTCGGCGCAGACTACGCTGCGCCGGGGCGATCAAGTGTAGTCTGCCCATGCAATCTTTGAACACATGAACATTAAGAACGATCTCACCGAGGCAAAGGAAGAAATCCAGGTGATGGAATTGCATTTTTATTTGATACTCCTGGGTTAGGCCACACTCTCAAAATAAACTCTTTACATAATGTTTTCTACATAAATGTATGCAACACCCCTAGTTGAGCGAGCATTAAACGAAGGAAGTGGTAAAAAAACGGAAAGACGTACAAATATGAGAACTGTAAGTAACACAGACTGTAGAACTATTATTCGACAAGTTTTCCACTCAGATCTGCTCATTTCTTTAATTATTGGAAACTTTCCACAATAGAAGAACAAAAGGGATGAACACGCAAAAAAATTGCTCTAGGAGGACATAATATGCATATATACATATCGATATGTGCAACATTCTGGTAACTATGCGAACATGCGCACGCGCTATGAACAACAACATAAGGCAATATATGGAACTCGCAACGTTCATTATCTCTACTCAGTGTTCTCAATAGCAGGAATGCGGTAACAATTCAAAATACTGACTGCGCAATTAGCAAAGTTTATGAAAACAGCTCATACCTAGAGAGCTATTCAAAAGTCTATATGATCACTATTCTAGGAACATATACGCATTAAAACTCTGCGGGTAAGTAACGTATTTACAAGGGTTTACAAGCTATTTACAACGATTTCACAAATTGAAACACGACGTTGAGTTTCCAGACCGCATGCCAGATTATGAAGAGCATGGACTTTATTATGGCTTATGCAGTCCTCCTGGATATTGAACTTCTCAAATAGGGTGTCCCAAATCTTTTATATATTAATGTCTGTCAGTTGTCTCGGCCTCAACAATAAAATTTGACGAGGGCTACTACGGCTTGATCAAGTCAGCACTGACAAATGTTTCTTAGGTTCTATCGCAAAGCAAAGCTGAATTGTTCATATAAATGTTTAGACAGCGTGATGTCAATCTGCCGTGAAGTGGAATGTCTGTTTTTGATCTAGAAAGGAGGTTTGTCAACACATTACGACTGCGAACCTCCGGTCTTTAACATGTATCTCACGCAAACACATTTTATACCTACAGTACAGTGTGCAGAAACCATAATAAACTATTATTGATGTGGTTAAGGTGCAAATTTTTTCCTCTTTTTTGCGCTGGTGTTTTAAAATCACGCTTTGTGAGGAGTTCCCTGTACAATAGGCGAATATGCCAACGTAGGCGCACATTAACGTAAGGATTGAGGAACTGCTTCGCGCATTCCTTGGTACAAAATTGTTCTTCGGAATGAGGAACCAGGTAATGTACCATGCGTTCAGCAACCTTGGGCAATTGAATGCGCTCGTTGATTTTCTGAAGAAAAATTCTTTTGAGAATTTTGAAACACTGAAAAAATGCATTTGATGGGGGACAGAAAGAGCCGAAAATCGACCCAGGAGCGCTGGCTTGGAGGAGAGCATGAAACTGCACCTCAGAGGTGAGCACCTCACTTGCATCACTCAACAAGTCCGGGCAAAGATGGCACACACTTTTTTTTAAGAAACGACTCCACCAGGAACCCAGCGAACTGGTATTCAACGTTTTCTTGGATGAGGTCGTCATATCACTCATCGGGTAGGTCAAACTCATCGGTCTTAATTGCTGGCAGTGGTTCGGGCATGGTGCCTGGCTGCAGTCGACACTGGAAGGTGTCTGAATTCCACCAGCAATGTGGCAGCGACTGCCTCAAAGTTTGGTCTACTGGAAAGCTGAAACATCTTTTCAAGAAAATGTGTTTCAGGCCTGCCACAAACTGGTAGGAATTGGGCGTCTCGTTACACCCATGCTGCTGTCGCACCATCCTGAACAAGTTTTCCAGCGGGTCCTGGTTGCGCCGTCTTGTTAGTAAGTGATCAAAGTCAAATTTACCGCTAAGATCTTCCCACAGTAAGAGGACGGCATTGATGGTAATTTGCCATCCTCTTACTCTGTGGGGCCGTCGTGGTGACAAGAACTGCCACTTCGTAATTCATGAGCTTTTCTCCCTTAGGAAGTTAATATCTCCCGATGAAGAGCTTAGAGCGAATCTCATTTTTCGTTCACCGCATTCTCGAGGTGAGCAATTCAGTGAATAAAAAATTTGGTCCATGTCCTCAAGGAAATCACATGTGGCCTAAGCCTCAGGGGGCAGCTCATTCAGAGAAAGGAGGGTTGCAAGAGAAACAGAAAGCGTATCACTAAAAACTTGCGCAGCAAATTGTACTTCCATAATTCCGAATGTAGTCTGATAAATGTGCTTGTCGGTAGGTCTTTTTGTCAATCGCAATCAAAGAGGGTGCTTGTTTTTGTAGAAATCCACAATGTATTTACATTTGATCAATTTGCTGGCAATCTGGAGGTCATGCTTGCGCAGGTTGTTACGTGTACACTTGAGCATATGAGGGGTGTCAAAGAGAAAGTAGACCTGGGTGTCACCGACAAGGAAGAAGGGATGATCTGGTGTGACACCCAGCCGGCGTGCAAGAGTGCAGTTGTTGGCCCCCTGGTCGCACACGACAGCTTTCACAATGATCCCGCCGGAACTCGGAGTTTGAGTAACGTCTGTCAACAGATCCTGGAGACATTCTGGGGATGCTTTTGATCTTGAAAGAGTGAAAGCCAATGGTTGCACCCAGGGCATAGAAATACCCGCCAGCGTCATAACCAAGCCTGAATTTGCCACATCACGGGTTGTTTCCATACCGCTGTCTGCATAGCCATGCACCATATCCGACTTAGTGTCATAGAAGAGATTTTCTTTTAGAACGAGTTCGTCGAACATCAGAATACATGCGTGATCTTTAAGAGGCCAATAGTGAATTTTGTCAACAACAGTCTTGATGAGGTTCGGTGCAACCCCAGGGTGTATGGCAATCTGGGACAGCCGGTTCTTGAGAGATCGAACCGATGGCAAGCTCAGGTATTTGGCGATGTAATTTTAAGCCCTGGGGCTCTGAAAGTAAAGGCTAAGGGCAAATGTTTTAAATCCGTAAGGCCATCTTCGTCCGAACGTGTTCATTGGCTATAAGTACAGCTGCACCTTCAAAAGGTCCAGTGCCCCTTTGGATAAAAATTTTGATGCGCCCTGAATGACTTGATGTCATGTCAGATTCGAAAAATCAGGCTTTTGGGATGCCTTCAAAAGGTTCTTGCGCAATCGGTTTTTTTGGATTTGTTAGGTTAACTAATGCACATTTCGTGCGGGGTGAGTACTCTTTCCTCGGCCTGCCGCCTTGTCTCTTTGGGGTTGCCATCGTGCCAGCCGTGGACCTCGATGAGGCTGCAGCTCCCATTGGTGTCTCTAGAGTGATATCTGTTCGAGAAAGGAAATTACTCAGAAATTGAACTCACATTAAGCTTCAACTGAAGCTGAACATGGTGCCACCAATTTCAAGAGTTGCCTAATGGAGCCAGTAAACGGACGCTGAGCGTTCTATATTGCTTTCGTGTCTAGAAAAAAAGCATCTGGTACAAGCTCAGTTCCTCACCAACGTGGGGCTCCACCTGCGCCTCCTCCTGCAAAGAGGCGGCAGTTGGCGTTGGTGAGGACGGACGAGCTGAAAATAGTCAATGAATTTATACTAAATTGATGCCGATAGATTTGAGCAGATTAGTATAAAAAGAAGGACGTTCCTAGCTTTGTAATTATAGTGCAGAAACTAATATGAAATATTATTTACCAGAACTGGGGCTGGCAGGTGAGTCCGGAGTCCCATGAAGAATTTTGAATAATATAACCATAACAGATCTGCTTCTCCAAACCAAATATGAGACTAACTGAATATTGTACTGAGACAAGCTCACCTGGAGGAACAAGCTCTTGCAGTCTTGGGTCGGTTACTTGAACCAAAGGACATGCATTCGGCCGCAAACGTATCCTTCTGTGACTCGCAAATGCGGTATCCCTGAAGTGCGCGCTGCACAGCCGGCGCTCGTGCAGCTTGCTCATGAGCAAAGCTTTGAACTCCGGCCGGTTCGCGTACGTGATTCATTTGACTGCTCTGTCGGGAAGATTGCAAAGTATATATCTTATGCTTCCATTTCCGAGTCCAAAATTACAAAACCTTAGAGGCTTACCTGCCGTCTGTCGGAAACCGGAACTGTCGGTATTCCGAGTTCTCCGTTGAATTATTGCACCATCTCGCAGAGCAGTACCTTCCGTAAGAGTGAGGCACTGTCATAGCGACAAACTCGGTGTTCAAAAGAAAAACAAACTTTCCCGCTAACACGCGCTCAAACTTTACCGAGCGAAACGCGCCGCGCGCACCGCGCGAGCGAGCCGCGCGATCGTTGAAAGAGCTACAGAAAAAAAAAAGTAACAATCGTGAATGGCCGAACACTTTTCACGTGTTTTTTTTCATGCACGGTTTTCCGTGAGGGCGTCGCCATCTTGAAACGCGGAACTTCCGGTACACGTGGAAATGTCGCTTTGCTCTCGCGACGCCGGTGGAAAGTGTTTACATTTTAATCATGATTTCTTTTTTTTGCATCCTCTATATTTTTTACGTGTTATACGTTGTAATCTCTTGCTTTTTTATGGCCCACACACCGGATATGGGGACAGCGTGGCTACGTACGAGGGTACACAAAGAATAGGTCACTACTAGTATGGTAACCAATAACACACATCCAACTCGAGCGCTTGAAAATCTAGCGGCAAATACCCGCATAGAAGTCTGGGGCCTGTTGAATAGAGAGAGAAAAGTAGTTCTCTTGTATGGATTAACGTACGACAAAGAAGCCTACGTAGTGGCGCCGCACTTTGGCCACCACAGGAACTCCGGGAGCTGCATTCGCCTGGAGCCATCAGTGAGCAGCCAGAACTCACCCGCTTGCGACCACGTGACCACGTGCTTGCGCAGCGCGATCACTGATGGCGAAAGGAGGAAAGTATCGTCCGGGTCCGGCCCTCCCGGCTCTGCCCCTCATCTGCCCCCGTCCCCCTCCGGCTTCTGGCGGCTGTTCGCGGTAGCAGATAGAGCTGACGGTTTTGTTGACCTCGGATAGATTGCGCCACTAAAACTCCGTATAATAAAAGTATTGTCGATGATACCAGGTTTTTTACGCATTTATATTTATGTTGGAACGACAATATTTATAGAAAAATTACTAGGGCTGGGCGTCGATTAAAAAGTTTAACCCGATTAATCGCCACCCTTTAATCGATTAATTAATCGATTAATCGGTTGCTTTGATTTTTATAAATAATATATTTAAAAAAAAATGCAACTCGTCTTGCCTTTGAAGACTTATTTTACTCTCTGTTACACGGCGTAAAGGACATTTACAGTTGAGGATACATATAGTTCAACGATTCAAAGACTCTCATATTTTTGCTCCAGCTTCGAAGACAAAGAAGTTTGTCCACATTCTCCGACAGGAAGACAAGAAGTCGGGGCTTGGGCGATGCTTTCTTTTTTTTTCAAAGAAAGGGGCCTCGATGAGAAGGCGTTGATTGCTGTCTGCGTTTTGGTGGATGGTCCTTGCTGCAGCGACGTACATGGGTGCTTCGCTTGTAGGTGATACTGAAGCGAACTTACGCTTCCACTGTATGAAAACGGCTTTTTGCAGATGATGCACTGGACTTTCTTAGAGTTAAAAACTTCACCGCTGGAGTTTACTTAAAACCCAAACTTTCCAGCGAGATTGCCTTTCATACTCGTGAACTCGTCCATTTGTACGGGCCGAATACTGGAACAAGTAACCATGGCGTTGTTAGCTTCCCAGCTGTTTTTCTGGTTGTTGTCTTGCCTGGGCAGGATGTGTACAGATCCTCAACACCGGCTTGTTCGACTATCCTCGATAGAACTGTAATATATATCCTCGAACACGTGACGCTTCGCGAGCGCGAGAATTGAATCTTGCTCATACTCATAGCACCTGGCTGGGAACAGAAAACCGCTCAGGACAGAACGACTGAATGCACGCCACGCAGCGTTTTCATTAAGGGGGGGGGGGGGGGGGGGTGCATGAGTCACCCCTAGTTTGGGCAGGTCGTCCAGGATGGAGCCATGCGTGCGTCCCGTTGACTTCTTTTTGTGTACCGATTAAAAAACCGATTAACCGGTTAAAACATTTGATCGCGATTAAAGCCTTAATCGATTAATCGGAAGGTTAATCGATCAATTGCCCAGCCCTAAAAATTACCTTTTTTTGGAGCAGGGATTTGCACAACTTCCTATCTTTTTACAAGTCCCCCATTGGCGTCATGCCGCGTGGTTCTCATGGCCGCCGCTCGCGGCTGCAGGTCGGGAATTGTTCTAATTTTTGCCTCGCGATTAGGTGGCAGAATCGCAACGTTTCGAGGGAGGAGATGTCTTTTCTGTCCTTTGTGACAAGATAAACAATGTCAAAAGTAAAAGATGCAAATTCTTTCAACGTTAAAATCGTTGCACAGCTCCTTTAAGCGTCTACCTTTTTAGCGGTTTCCACGTCTCTTGTGGTTCGGGCAACCCAGCGGGCACGGAGAGAGTAACTAAATGTCTGTGCGACATATTTTAACCGGACGACGCGGAAACCTCCTCCTCCTACGGGGGCGCCCCGTGGTGTTGAACGCGCGCGAATTGTGACAAAATCGTGAGGTTGTTGGTCCTGGTCAGCCGAGGAGAGCTGCCCCGTTCCCGGGCAGCTCTCTCTCCTCGGCCTCACCTCCTTTCCCTATCTTCCCCTCCCTCCCCACATTCCTCAGTCATCGCGGCAAGGGGAATCCTCCGGCGCCGGAAAAGGAGGGACAGAGCACCGAGGACGTCACTAAAGAGGTTATTTTTTTGCTTGTATTTGTAATTTTAATATGCCTATAACTTTTAAAATGAAGCGAATTTCGAGAAAGGAAAACGTTCACTAACTTACTACGTTCAGTGCGCTTATGCTCGGTGCAAATTAAAAAAAAAAAAAGTAAAAAAGTCGTTGCAGGGCTCTTTTAATAAAAATCAGTTTTTTTTTTCGAAGTTTTTTCCCCTCCGATTTTTGGAATTTTTCAGAGCGTTCGTTCGCGACACTCGAAATTCGGTGTTTTTAGACATTTTACCTAAATATCAGGCCAAAAGGGGATGTAGTCATGACTGACGTTTTTCACGCTATATAAGGAATTGGTTTTTCAATACATGTTAGTTGCGAGTGCGCCAGTGTTTACGCCAACTCCTTGACCCTGTCTCTTTTTTTTTTTTGGCACTTGTCTACGATCATGAATCAACTAGTCAGAATTGCTACATTAATGCAACTGACTGAATCTCGAATTTCTATCGTCAACGAGGATGACAGGGGAATGGGTGCAAAGGTTCAGTGTGCAACAAAAGGAGGTTTACAGGAGGGCGAGGGGGGGTCTTAGAAAGAAAAGTACCGGGAGGAAGGCCCCCGCTTGAACTGGCTACGCATTCGACATTGGCACGGCCATAGTCGTGAGGAGGACGCCTGCCTTTTCTGGTAAGGGTTCAGAGGACATACTTTTTTAAAGATGTTTGGAAAGGGCAAAGTTAAACGAACGAACTTGAAAACAATAAAAAGTGGACGAAGAAAGTTGTTTCCCGAAAGAAATGTCCTTTCGTTCTTTTTTTCCCCCCATTTTTATTTGCAACTAAGGTTTTGGATTTAAAGTCTTTCGAATACATCTGAATTCAAAATATTTTTGCCTTCGAGTGTTTTTTCGGATTTTATTGGATTTATCCGAATATGCAGAAACCTACCTACAGCCCATCCTCTGCACCATCCGCATCCCCGTCAGTTCGCCATAGTGGATGCCGTCTCGGCTGAAGTGGGGAATCGGACTCTCCATTGCTCCATGTTTATCTTTGTTGGAACTTTTCGTCACCTCCCCCTCCTCCAGCTGACCTTGCCAGGCCTTCTCTTCCACCTCTCGCTTCTTTCTCCCTTCGTTCAATTCCGACCGCATATCCTTTAGTTCCTCCGGCTTAACCGCCCAGTCTCGTTCTATCCTCTCAAAACCTACCCCAAGACTTTCGAGTTCGGCCCGCTTCTCCCGTTCCTGCCTGAGCTCATCGTTCAGCTTCTTGACCTGCGTCTCGAGCACAGCCCGCTTCTCCCTCTCTTCCTTCAACTCCCCCTTAAGCTCCTCAAACTTAGCCGCCCAGTCTCCTTCTACCTTCTTAAAACAGACGTCAAGATTCTCACAGGGACGGCAATTAAAGAACCCTCCAGCGCGTCAGCTAAGCTCTCAAAGTCGGTCACCTCAAAATAACACCATCGCTTACATTCTTCATACTCAATCAACTCCGCTTCCACATTACCCTTCCGTTCTTTAGGAATCATTTCCCGCCAAAAATCTAAACAATCCCTGACCCTAATGGCCTACCGGCCGCCGGCGCCTACGCTAACCTAAATTCTTGCTGCTTCTTAGATCTAGCACCACAACGCCAAGTACACTCAACGTAATAAACACCAAAACTACTCAAGGTGTGGGGTGACAAAGATGGTAACTGCTCCACCGAGCAGCCTGCCTATCGCGGTATCGCTTCATAGGGCACTCGAGACCGTAGGAAACAACACATAGCTTACGATAAAGGTTGCCTCAGGTTAAAACCTCAAAACTATCGTCGTGGCGATAGTTTTGAGGTTTCATTACGACGCGGCGAACTATCCCGCCAATTACTTAAACAAATCCCTGTCGCGTGATATCGCTGTTCAAACTCGGTTTCCATGGGGAAAAACAATAACTTATTCTGACTTACTTTCCCCTACGTTTTTATATCTGTATATACTGTCCCATTCACACTTCATCACGCAAGAAACAAAGAAAACAAATTTGGGGCTCCAATCCACGCTGTAAAGGTGGTTGGACAGCGAAGCTGTGGTATCACCTGCAACGGTTGCCCACTGCACTATAGACCCTTTTTATGGCAAACGCCACCAGGTGGTGCTCCACTCTTTGACGTCCCAGAGAACTTCCGGTTTATATAAAGAATGAACAAAAGCCACCTTAATACCGCTGATAGAAATGTAGATGAAACGTCCCAATTCTTCAAATGAACACCAAAGGAACGAAGGAGTGCGAGATCTGTTAAAATGTTTCGAGTATTCTTTTAAACCAACTTGCCTCCTCCAAGATGTAACATTGTGCAGCCGAAGGCCCTCGCTTAATCTCCAACTTTGTTGTCCGTGTAGCATTTATGCTTTCTAGCACTGGTGACATAAACAAGCTCAACAGGGTTCCAAAGACGGTGCGACCGGAAATCGCTTGGGACGCAAGCGGCAGTTGATGCTTGTAAACGGCGAAAAAGGTCCACCAAATGATTGACGAAAGAAAAGCAAATGCACTGTACCAAAACTTTTTTTTTATATATGAAAGTCTTCGTACGCTGCCGTTACAACGGCAGCTTGTGCAACCGCAATCTTTACCGAGAACCACGTGCGGAGAGCGCTACGTGCTTCATATTGTTCGTGCGCGCCTTATCATCTATAATTTGGTTTTGACACTTGTGTTGTGGTTTTCTTATTGAAACAAGTGTCAAAACCACATGATATATGATAAGGCGAGCGTGAACGATGATAAGGCGGGCGCGATGGTTTTCTGCCGACTACTGTTCTGTCGACGGACACGAAACACTTGATCAAACAAGCCATACACAGCTTTGCTGTAAAAAAAAAAAAGGGGGACGAAACTTAGCTTCGGAGAGCTTCCGAGAAAACCTCCGAACAGCCAAAAACTAGACACAGGGTGATTCCACGTCAGTTCGTTCAATGATGGTCCGGGTCATAATTTTGATATTTTTGTTAAAAATATATATGAAAGCCATGTTCTTGGGAGGAACATTCAGCTATATATGAACGCCGCAACAATTGTTTTCGCTGAAATATAAAATAGAGAAGCTAGAGACGTGGAAATTGAGAAGATTTCACGATGCTACTCTGGACAGTCATTTTCCCATTGCAGATTTCACGTCACCGTAACTTTTTTTAATACATTTTACAAAAGTAATACAACACATACTCAGAAAAGGTAAAATATTAATAAAATATTTCTATCTAAACAAAAAAATCAAACATGGCGTAAAAACGCGTTTTAGAGACATGTTCACTTTTTTTTTTTTTTGCAAATAAACCATCTTTTATAATACTTCACAAAACATATTAAAATGAACGTCTTTAAATATTTTTTACGAATATATAAAAATAATGTGCCCATCCTTAATTTTCTTTTTTGTTATTAAGGCGGAAATGCAGCTTATTTCTGAAAATGTGGCAAGATTGGGCGTCGATATTTAAAAAAACTCCATCTTTTAGTTTTTTTTACTCCCCTTGGCACTTTTCAGTGACTTGAACTAACATGTGATGGCAAAACAGTGAGTAACATATGACCTCCAAACGGGAAAAGCTACGACAAACCTTCACTCGGAGCGAGCCGACGTTTTCGTCAAAGCGGCTTGGCCGCACAGCACGAAACGTTTTTTTTTTTTTTTTTTTTTTTTTTTAAAGGGGGTGAGTATTTGACGCGAAACGGGACTTTGAGCTGGAATATCATTACTTAGCTTACAATTCACGGAAACAAAACGGCCCCACTCTGCAAATTCGCTAACTATGCATACATAAGCTTAAAACGCTAAGTTGCGCAAGTGGCCATGTATACATCCGGCCTCTCGGCATATGATAGCTTCCACAGATGAGATGCCTGAATTCCTCTCACAGGCTTTACGGTGGTCCACTCTGCTTGCTTCACCGCACCAAACTCTCGAAACCGTTCCGCAGGCAGGTGGAACATGCAAACATTTGTTACTTTTTCACGCAGCACTTCCACCACGTTTGTGGCGGTGACAATCGTTTAGTTGAGCGAATATCTCAAGTTGGTAAGCGCTGCGTTGTGTTTAAGAACACCACCTACTCCATCACAAGCGATTTTCCCGTGTCCAGTGGCTGAAAAGATATATCTTGCCGAAAAGTACGGCTTCCGAGACAATTCGTGCAACTGGAAGCGATTCTTTAAATGCGCCGCCGCTCCGTCTGATACAAACATTATTTCAGGAAAGACTGGGTAATGTTCATCAACATACTCTTTTATTGCCTCTGTGGCTAGAAGAGCGTGAGCTGTGTCATGTGTCGTGTCATCGCTGACAACGGCAAAGCTTTCCGTGCCTTGCGTGGACGTAACCACACATCTGAAGAGAGACATTTGAGTTGTTGTTGTTTTTATTTTCAATGAAAGCTCTGCACTTCGGTTGGGAAGATTACTATCCAATTTTCCGCAAAATCGAAGTGAAACATCACTGCTTTGGGTGGTAAGGCGGTTCTTGTGTCACGTATCAGGCTTCGTTGAAGGTCACGGATGTAAGAATGCCTCATGTACTTTTCGCTCCATGAATCCAGTTCCCGCAGGAAGGCGGAAGTGTCCATAACCTTTTGAAGAGTTCGCCGGCGTCCCATAACGCGAAACACACCTCTTCATCTTCGTCGAGATGGAGCGACTGCGGTGAGATGCTCTGCATTTTTAAGCACTTTTCGCAACGGCGCAGGAAGCAATCGTTCTGTGGAGCGTTACAGAGGTAAAAGCGCTTGAGGTCGTCTTCAGTAAATGTCTTCTTTGAGGCATTGTTATCGCCGTTAAAAGCAACTGAAAATTTACGCAATATATGCATGCGCACACCTCGTGCTCGGGACTCTTTTCTACCCATTTTGGTCGTAGATAATAAAATTTGGAGACGCCTAGTTCTCGGTGGGGATGGTCCTTCTTAAACAGCTGGTTAAGCTTCCTTAATAGAGCGGGTCATAAACCTTTTTACGACTGTCGTTGATCATGGCTTTGACGACGTCCTTTTTTGAACAGAGCATGTGAGGTCGTCGGGTGTGTAGTACTCAAGTGCAGCCCTCATGTCTTCGGCATTCACATTTTTCCCCATGCAGGGATCAGGGGTTGCCCATACACCACTTTTAAGCTTTATTTTTCTTGTTTTATCAATCATGTAGGCAGTCGCTTCCGGCACCAGGTGTAATATTTCATTCTTCGAGATGCTTGGTGGCAGAAGGTTGTACAATCGCTTGCGTTCCTGGTGGGAACTGCAAGCCTTCAGCGCTTCGCAGTTTTATGGTTTTACGTGATTTTAGTGGAGTTACTGACGGACTAGCAGCACACAAGTTTTGACTCACTTCAGCCAGAATTTCATTAGAGTCCCGAAAAAGAGTGTTTGATGTACTCACGTTGTGAGGAGAAGCAATCTCGTTCTGGAGGTATTTGTAGCAATGTTGGCATAAAAGGTCAGATTCATTCACTGTCCGTTGACCCAGTAGCTTTTAAAACCGCACTTTGTTGAGTCTCCCTACCGGTACAAGGTGCTTATCGCTATACACTTTCTTCTTGTGTCTCCGTATATAGTCCACACAAAACAAACGCACAGTACTGAATCGTTGGGCCATGGCTGTTCGATGTGACACTTACTCGCTTCGTAAATGACAGAACTTGAAACGTCCTCGCAAACGCCTATTTGAGAGGTTTTGAATTCCTCTCTCCCGGCTCCGAACATCCGGTCAGAGTTCCGAAAGAAACTGTCCTTGTGGTTATCAACTTCTGTCTTCCCTTGTAGATATAATCGGTGCGTCGCGCACGGTTAAGCTGGTGTTGTTTATTTGTAGTTCCAGTTATTGGGCACCAAAGACACCGAGTCTCCTGTAAGCATGGCTATGGTCAGCCGTCTTTTGTTTTCAATCACCATGTGAAAGTTTCCTTTATTGTAATGTTTTTGGGGTTTTCGGTGTTGGAGTGTAGTTTGTGTGTGTGCGTGTGTTGGGGAAGGGTGGTTGCGGCAGTAAAATGGGAGAGGAGGGTTAGGGGTTCTGTTTCGGTCGGTTCGCATAGCGTGGTGAAACTCATCTGTTTAGGTCCCTGAGAAAGGTGCCCGTTACCGTTGGAGTGATTTAGTTTGGATAGATTCTGTCAAGTCTTTGCGGTCGCATGTCTTTATTTTTCTTATTTTTTCTTTCTGTGTGGACATGTTTTTATTGTCGTTCTTGTGAATAAGCTCAGCTGCATTTGGGATTTCGTTTCGCACTGTCCATTATTTTTGCTTTTTCTTCGTCTCAGGGTTTAGATTGCAATGTTTCCTGACTAGTTAAGTACAAAACGAGCGTGTTGATAACAGTAATTAAACATGAGGAAGACACATAAAGGGGGGGGGGGGGGGGGGCGGACAAATAACTTCCATTGTTGTCCGTCTTTTTTTTCTATGCATCTTCCTCGTGTTTAATTAAATTCCCGACCAGCTGATCTGCATATTTTCCCTTACAACTACTCTCGCATTTTCCCGTAACTGACTCTTCACGTATTCAGCTTTGGGTTTCAAGGCAACGTGATGCGCTTGCGATTCGTAACTGCCGCCAGTCGTGACGTGCGCAGGCGTTTCTTGTTCGTGATAAGGGTTAGGAAGAAGGGGGCAGGGGGGGGGGGGGGGGGGTTATGGTCACAAAACAGTAAAGCAATGCTCGGGACAGCTGGACTTTCCACTCTTTACGATAAAGTCCCGCTTTCCAGCTTTGACGCGTCTTTCCAGCTTTTGACATTATGCTGCACAGCCGCTATAACGAAGACGTCGGTTCGCACCGAGCGAAGGTTTGCCGTAAAGTTTCCCCTTTCTGGGGTCATATGTCACTCAATGTTTGGCCATCACAGGTTAGTTTAAGTCACTGCCAAATGCTTAGATAAGTTAAAAAATTGAGTTTTTCAGATATCGACGCCCAATCTTGCCACATTTTGAGAAACTCGGCTGCATTTCCGCGTTAATAACAAGAATACAATTAAGGGTGGGCATATTAGCTTTATATATTCGTAAAGATAATATAAGGACGCAAATTTCGGAATGTTTTGTGAAGTATTATGAACGACAGCTTATTTTCAAAAACAAAAAGTGGATATGTCTGTAAAACGAGTTTTTTGTGTCATGTTTGATTTTTTTTTTGCATAAAAATATTTCATTGATGTTTTTTTTTTTAATTTTTTGTGTATGTGTTGCATAGAGTTTGTGAAATGTATTAAAAAGGTTATGGTAACGTGAAAGCTTTGACAAGGAAATGACGACTGTGCAAAGTAGCATCGTGAAGTCTTCTCAATTCCCACGCATCGAGCTTCTTTATTTTATATCTTAGCGAAAAAACAAATGTTACGGCGATCATATATAGCTAAATGTTCCTCCCAAGAACATGGCTTTTATATATATCTTTAACAAAAATATCAAAATTATGACCCGGACCCTCACTGCATGAACTGACGTGGAATCACCCCACAGTAACCAAAGTTGCCTTTTTTTTTTTTTTCTAAAAAGAGTGCCGCTTTACAAATACGTCACAGCTGGGGAACCGCCAGTGAAACCCAATGTGGCTTTGCCGGGCCTGTCTTTGTGTGTTTATTTTATTTGAAAGACTGCAGTCTTTTATCAGGCTTCGAGCAGGTCACACAAGGAAAGAAATTGTATGACAGCACCGCACACACACACAAAAAACATTCTACGTTATGTTATGGTATGCATAATGATATACGTGGAGCAACCGCTCTTAAACCTGTATGAGGTACGAAACCTGGTTCAGGTGTTTTAATACACCTTTTTTCGCTGCCACCCCAAAGTGAAATGGCAAATAAATATATAAAATATATATAAAAAGAGAAAACACTCTGCAGCATACCGCACAACTTGCAAGTGAAAAAACTGTATAGACCTTTTTCATGTCAAACACCACCAGGCGGTGCTCCAATCTTTGACGTCCCAGAGAACTTCCGGTTCATAAAAAATAATGAACAAAACCCGTCTTAATATTTCTGCTTGAAATGTCGATGAAATGTTTAGCCACCAATCCTCCAGGTTAACGCCAAACGAACAAAGCGCGATATCTGTTAAAAGTTTTCAAATATTCTTGTAAACCAGTTTGCTTCCTCCAAGACGTTAAATTGTGCTGCCGAAGGCACTCATTAAATCTCTAACTTTGTTGTTCGTGTATCATTTATGCTTTCTAGCCCTTGTGACATAAGCAAGCTCGACAGGCTTGCAATGACGGAGTCACCGGAAGTCGCTTGGGACGCAAGCGGCAGTTCATTCTTGCAAACCGCAAAAGGGTCTATATAACGGTAATTAAAACAATACTATTAGCAATTACAATGGTGATATAAAAGCGACAAGATAAAAGAAAAGTAGCGTCGCAACTTTGAAAGCTCCAATATCTTGTTTATGATGACAATCCACGTTTAGCTAATATTGCCGCGCTCGCAGCTGGCCAAGTGGGCAGCGCGCCCGTGGCCTGACGGTTATCGTGCTTGCATCCCACGCGAAAGCCGAGGTTCGATGCCTGGCCACGGATACACCTCTTTGTTGTTTCTTTAATGTCGCGTTCAGGTCAATTCGAGAACCCTGTTGCTTATTCGAGGTTAGAATGTTCTACGCACCGAACCTTCTACGCCGATTGTTCCAGAAGCCCACGCGTCTACATAAGGGGATCCGCGTGGCGAGCCGAAGTAAGTCTCGCCCAGCGCTCGATCCTGCTGTCACGCCGCTATCGACGTCTGCGACGCTAGCCTTTTGTCTGTTTTTGTTTTGGGCACAAGTTCGCCCCATTAAACGTTTAGTTGGTTTCAGTTTTCGTCGCCTCATCAATTGTCATTCGCGACATTTTGGTGGAGGTGCTGGATATCGCATTCTATGCCCGTGAAGCCTACCCTTCCGAAGACACCCCGCCAAGTGAGGTGCTCAGCTCCGGAAGGCTACCCTTCGCAGAAGACGCCAACGCACGAGCAAGCCGTCGTACCAGACGTCAGCCCCCCGAATTCGGTCTCTTGCCCGGGAACCGGAAGAAGATCCGGACGATGATCCCACCGACCGTTGTCGTCCTGCCCGCGCTCCGCGGACACCTACTCTCTTTCTCGGCGAGATCTACGTGGACGTCGAAGACTGGATCAACCAGTACGATCGCGTGGCCAGCCACAACGGGTGGATTGACGAGCAGCGCCTGCAGAACCTCTATTTTTCACTTGAAGGAACTGCAAGGCACTGGTACAAAAGCCACGAAGCTTCCCTGACTTCATTGGAGCTATGCAAGAACGAGCTGACGCGTACGTTCGCCACTCAACACCGAAGAGAGAGGGCCGAAGATCTGCTGCAATCGAGGACTCAAGGCCCCAATGAGAGCGTCATGAGCTTCGTGGAAGACGTCCTGGGCCTGAGCTCCTGCGCCGACCCTCAGGCCACCGAGGAAAAGAAGCTTTGTGTCCTGATGCGTGGCGTGAAGGACGACATCTTTGGTGGACTCGTACGCTACCCACCGACGACCGTTCAAGGATTCGTCGCGGAAACCACGAACATCGAGCGTGCCCTTTTCACCGTGTGCCCTTCTCGCCAGAGCCAGCCATTACCAGAGGCTACCCGGCGTCAGTGCTGTCCCGCAGTCCCCTTGCGACCTTGCCTACGGCATTCCGGGCATTCGTGAGCTTATTCGCGACGTCGTCCGGGAGGAGCTGAAGAAGCTTCTGCCGACTGTTGAGCGCCCGGCCTCAATATCCCTAGCCTAGGTTGTTCGAGACGAGGTTCAGCGAGCGTTCCTGCCAGATGCCTCTGTCACCTTGGCCACACCCGAAGAGCCGACACTGACCTATACCGCAATGGCCCGACGACCGCCGCCAGCTGGTCAACATTACTCGGTGGCGCCATGACGGGACTCACTTACACAGCAGTACCCCCGACGCCACGACGAACGACATTAGTACTACACTCTAAGAAAAAAAAGTGGAGGAAGGTAGCAAAAGTGACTGTTCCTCCTTGCGTTGCACACGCCTCCCTGAGAAGGGAGGAACGGAAGCTAAGACGAAAGAAAAAGCGTAGGTTCATCCTTGTACAGTTGGTGCAGGGGTAGAACATCGCGCTACTGATCAAGCGGTCGAGGGTCCGATCCCTAAAAACAAGCGAAGTTTTTTTGTTTTCTTTTTCTTGCTTTGTTAGTTTTCTTTTCTTTTTTTAATTTATCAAAACAAAAATAAACAAAACCCAGACCAATGGAAGGAAAATTAAAGTCCTTATTATCCACCGACGCCAAGGAAAACTATATAAATATCATTGCTACAAGCTTCATCGGCACGCTGTTTGATAAACAGGATTTGGGCACCCAGGTTGGAGCTAAGCCGTTGACGCAGGGGCCAAGACGACGAGGTCGGTCCTTCAGTCGTTTCTTTTCCCGTAGAGTTTTCGACATTCATAAAGAAAAAAGCCGCCGAGGAAAACCGACGTAAAAAAGGAAAACCGACGTAAGGGGATAACAGCTCATAGACGACCCATCTGCTACCACTGTGGTGAAGCCGACCCCATTTACCGTCGATGTCCCTACCGCCAAATGGACCTGGGAGGGTTTGCGCCGAACGACCCTCGCCCAAGGTACGGCGAACGCCCTCGCGACGTCGAGGAATACCTCTGACGCCCTCCCTCACCGGCGCAGACAGCACCACGAGGTTCCCGTTCTCCATCCCCCCGACGTTCCGCATCGCCTTTCCGTCGGTCGCGCCGTGACAGCCTGTCTCCCCTGTCCCCCCGGGAAAACTAGGAGCGGCAACGCTTGTATGTGGTGCTGCCGAAGACGACCGAAGTAAAGAGCCTCCAAGAACGCCGGTACACTTCCAGTCTCCCGAAGCCCCGTTTTGCGACGACGCTCCTGCAATGGTGCCCAACAACCTAAATGTTGTTATCGACGGCCATGACGCATCGGCCCTCATGGACACCGGAAGAGACTACTAGTGAGAGGCTCTTTCGCCGCCTGCGAAAAGTTACGACGCCCTGGGGTGGTCCACAAATTCGAACCGCCCGAGGACTCCTTACGCCCGTCGGAAGGTGCACTGCCCGAGTCGAAATTTACGCCGCGACGTGCCCTGTGAAATTCGTCGTTTCACAAGACTGTGCCAGAGACGCCATTCTCGGCATGAACTTTCTGTGTGAATACGGCGCCGTCATTCACCTTGGAGAGAAGAAATTGACGCTGCGGACATCTGTTCCGCCCCAAGAGGAGCCCCAAACAACGTCATTCGCCATCCGAGTCGCTGCCGACCACGTACACCAGCCGCCGCAATCAAGTATTTTAGTGCCCGTCATGGCCGATGCAGCTACCTGCAGCCAAGTTGTTCTGGAAGGCAACGTTTAATTACTCCTGGGAAGAGCAAAAGGGCATCGTAAGGGGGGCAACTGAACTTCAGAATGGACGCACTCTGGTCCTCGTGACGAACTTCCGACAAGAAACGCAACACCTCACGAAAGGTGCCGCTGTGGGCCACGTCGATGAACTGCGGAACTCCGCCAAAATCGCTGCGATTTCTGAAGAATCTTCGCCACCTCAGCAAGACATTACGCAGCCAGCGCAGCTCGACATTGACCCCAAGCTTCCAGGCCCGAAACGACGGCAGCTGAGTGACCTCCTCGCCGAATACAGCGACTGCTTCGCCACGTCGTCGAAGGTGCACCAAACCGCCTTTGCGAAGCCTCGCATCGTTACCGAGGATGACGCGCTCCCTGTGCATCGATTGCCGTACAGAGTCCCCGTAAGAGAAAGGGAGGTTATCCAAGAGCAGGTGCAAGAAATGCTGAACGACAGCATCATCCAGCCTTCAAGCAGTCTGCGGGCCTCTTCAGTCGTACTGGTTAAGAAGAATGACAGAACGCTTAGGTTCTGTGTGGACTACCGGCAGCTGAACCCGGTGACGAAGAAAGACGTCTATTCACTTCCCCGCATAGACGACACACTAGACCAGCTGCGCGCGCGGCAATATCACGAAAGGAATCAGTCAGCTTGTCCACGAACGCTTTCGCTTGAGTAACTTGGATGAGATTCTTCGTGAGTTAATTCGTCTCCTATGGTTTTAATGAGGTACAAATATTGGAACATGTCGTTATTAATGTTTTGTGATATGTTCATTTTAGTGTGGGTAGTTCAACATTAGTGACCATGTCGCGTTTTAAAATAATGAGTAGTGTTTATATTAAGGTTGCGATGTCAGAGCTGATGCATGAAATATAAGGGCTTCGGAGAAAATTCTCACCGCAAAACTGTTCGATGCGGAGAAAAGCTCACCGGCCTTTTGACGGATGCGGAGAATAGCTCACCTACTAATCTAAGAATCGAGCGTTCACTCAAATGAGCTTTTCTCCGGTGAGCTTTTCTGCGAGATTTGAAGTGTAAGCGCGTAATTTTCCGTCTATACTTCGTCTCCCAGACGCGGCGGACTCTACCAGCTGATGGTGGCAATCAGACGCTGTTAGTCATGTTTCCGTACCTGTTCTGCCATCGCTGAACCAGTTCTATACGGAAGAGACCCAATAACCTGCGTTTTTGACGCCGCTTGATTTGTTCCATTAGCTCGTGGTTCCGGTTGCGTCTGGACGTAAGCTAAAGCGAACTATAGTTTTTTTTTTTCTTTTCAGTTCGGATGGTTTGAGTAGAATGGTCATGCTTCCCGCAAGTATATTTAAAACAAAATTAATCGTAATCCCCAATTTTAAACTTTTTCGATGTCATATTTTAAATATGTTTTTGTGAGGGTCCTAAACAATACTCGCATATTCTAGTGAAGCTCTAATGAATGACTCGTAGGCAACTAACTTACATTCCGTCGTGGTGTTAGTTGCAACACAGCTTGCCAAAACCTTCGTTGTTGGCAAGCTGCGTTTCATATATAGTTTATATACACTTCCCATTTTAACTCACGGGATATTAGAATTCCAAGGTATTTAACAGTGTCTACTTTCAGCAATATAATTTATGAAATGTTATTTGTGAAGTTAAAGACGCGCTTTTTATTAGTCATTTTCTTAGCGACCGCTTTATGCTGAATAATTTTCGTTCCCCAATTTAGACACCAGCTTGGTATAGTATTTAATGATATATTCAATATTTCTTGGTCGATCGTTTTGCTTATTTTACGCTACACAAAAAACGTCCGCGAAAATTCTGATTTTGGCGGAAGGGTTGATATGTTTGCCGGTGCTACTTGCATAAAAATATGAAGAAATAATTGTCCCAGCACTCAGCCTTGTGGTACGCCAGAATATACCCTCAAGCAGGTTAGAGCGTTCACCCTTAATTTCTGTAAATTGTCCAATCTACGGGTTTATTCGAATGGTGTAAAGTTTATGAAGTAGCTTACTGTGAGGCAATTTATTAAAGGCGTTGGAAAAATCTATAAAAATGGTATCGGTTTGATCTATGTCATTATTAACCTCCTCGAAATCATGTACTATTTCACTCAAGTGCGTAACTGTACACTCTAAAAAAAGCCCGTGCGTCTACTTTCCCGCACAACACTCGGAGAGCCAATCACTGCAACTTACAGAGGCGGCTCAGCGAATGACGACGCCGAAACATATGTTTAGAGCAAAAAACGCAGTCTGAGTTGTGACATTAAGCAATGCAAGCGTGACGTTTTGCATTGCTTAATGTCACAACTCAGTCTGCGTTTTTTGGTCTAAACATATGTTTCGGCATCGTCATTCGCTGAGCCGCCTTCGTAAGATTGGCTCTCCGAGTGTTGTGCGGGAAAGTAGACGCATGGGCTTTTTTTGGAGTGTAGAAGCACCAGCTCTAAATCCATGCTAATTAGAATAAAACTGATTATTTTCTTCTCTGTAAATTCTTACGTGTTTACTTATGATATGTTCTAATAATTTAAAGCACGTCAAGGTACCTAATATAGGTCGATAGCTGTGTAACCGCTACAAGTTTTAGGTATGAGAACGATTTTGCCGCTTGTACAGTCGCTTGGCAGTTTGAAGCGAACTAGATACATCTTATATAAAGTATAACAACCAAGGTATTCGTCACCCATTCTGCATATCTCTTAAAAATGTATTACTTATCCTCTCTGACCATGGTGACTTCTTAGTACCACGATTTTGTACTAATAAACGAACCTCTTGTTCAGTCAGGCTAAGTTCTGGAATAATATAATGAACAGTGGACGTTGCACTTGAAAAGTGGAAATATTTTTTAATAGTAAAATTAGACTGAACATAAATGTTTAACGCATGTGCTATGTCAGTTTCTTTCTCTATACATAACAGTCCCGGAAGTCATTTGCGTTATTTTTTTCTTTAGTTTCCAGTGAAAGATGTGGCGCCAATATAGGTGTAATTCATTCTTAAAAAAAAAAAAGAAGAAAACATTGGAGGAGTTTTTAAAAAGTATCTTTCTTTTGATTTCCCTAATTCTTTCTTTAATTCTTCAATTCTTTCACTATTTTATTCTTTAATTCTTTAATACAACATTACCTAGCTTCAACGGGACAGCAGGCCTATATTGGTATGGGCTCCAGGCTTTCTGCTGTATCGTGGCTGTCCTAAGCCGAAATAAATAATAATAATAATTACTATTATTATTATTAATACAATTATTATTATTATTATTATTATTATTATTATTATTATTAGACCGATCGGTTGTTCCTGGACACTTTAATAAACATTGACTGATTGACTGATTAATTGATTGATTGATTATAATCGTTTTAGCTGATTGGATAGCTACACTACCTCGATGCTCTGTTTGTTTTCGAGCGTTTACGCTTGAGCTTACGTTTTACATTTATAACCTCTCGAGATATCCACGGATGTTGTCTTTTTGTTGACATAAATATGTCCTCGCAGAAAGCTAGTATTTTTTTTTTATTCGTTCCACGAGGCATTGACATTATTACTTTTGAAGAATTCGTCCACTCACGTCTCGAAATAATCTATTACCGACTCTTCCTTGCTGCGCAAATAAAAAAAAATCCTATAAAAACAACGATGTGCACATCATGTATTACTTTTATTGATGGGTATCGAACTAAGAAGAAAACCTAATTTATGGTGCGTGATTTCTTCAGAGACTGATACATTGTTTGTGTCAGTCCATGAAGCTTGATATTGAACATCACCATTTATCCGCAATCAATAAATGCTGATTTATTTATTGATATATCGGTGGTGTTGGTTATAAGAGGATAACATTTCCGCGTGGCTATTTCCCTTTTTGTACGGTTAATTAGTGCTACAACAACATCAGGCTTAATCGTTTCCGGGAAGGTGTCGTCGAAGCTCTGGCAATGTTTATATACATTTTGTTTAACCCCGAATGAAAGCTAATTACGGCAATTTTGCGTGTCCAGGAAACATGTCAGTGCAAGAGGAGAGACCGCGACAATATTGACAATGATGGGCGGTGCGTCGTTTCTCTGAACGACTCCGCCAAAGCGCGTGCGGCGGCTTCGTCGATTTCCATTTCTCCTTTCCCAATCTCCTCCAGCGATCTCTAAAATCGCTTTCTTCATTTTTTTTTTTTTTTTTTTTTCTCACCTCCTTTTTAAAATTGAGAGCAGCCGTCCGAACAACTTTAAAACAGCATTCGTTTTCATCTCGCATAGAAATCGCGTAGGTGCTTCATCGATCGTGGGATAACGGGGGGACACTGCACAGGTCGCCCTCCGGTGGCAAGCAAAGGCGACGCCCGGCTTGAGACAGAAATAGTCTATAAACGGACAAACGTCAAAAAAAGAAAAGGTTGTATTTTGGCAACGTTTGACAGAATCGTCATACGTAGAGTGCACCTTTGGGTCGGTGAATCTCGGTGCAATCGTTTATGTGCCGAGACGCATGCCACGACTTTCGACGAGAACGCCATTGGTGATCGTTATGGTCACGTGATCGCTTACTCCAGCCAATGAGAGTGACCGAGACGCCACTCACGAGAGAGCCCTGCTGTGTCGGTGAGTTGTCTGTAAAGACGCAGTTGCTTCGCTAATACACCATATAAAAGAGAGCCTGCAGACACAATCTAAGTCAGGGTTCTTCCTCGTATGTTCGACATGTGAGACATGTGAAACATGCTCCAAGCTTGTATGAAGCAAACGTACTTGGAAAACGCTCGAGACGTGTTCGCAGATAATTTTTAATGGTGTCTGGAGCAAAAAATTGTTTTTTTTTTTGTTTTTTTTTTACAAGGTATGAGCATTGTGTCCTGGTACGAAGTCAAGGAATTACGTTACATTTGGCGGGCGGGCGGCGCTTTTTTACAACCCTGGAAAGTACCCAGTTCTGTCAGACATACAACGCAATCTTCAATAGCAGATGTAATACAAATAAATATTCGGAATAGGAAAAAAAAGATACAAAAATGAGGCACCTTCTGTGTCCATTTAGCAACCAGTCTGTCCACTGCTGGAGACTGTGCGCAAGGAAACCAAAAACAAGTCAAAACACGTCGCGCACGTGTGTCAGCGAATCTTTCGAAACATCGAAGACATTTATTTACTAATGGCCATTAGTAATTAACGCTCGCAGCTTCATTAAAGTAACTTTTCCTCGCGACCGGCAATCTAGAAGGCCACATGCGACCAATAAACCTGTAAAACGACACCCTGTATCCCGTCCTTCTCCCGGTATTCATACGCGGGAATAAAGCAAAAAGAGCTATCGAGATGGGTCCATCGGCGCTATCTCATAGTGCCTGCTATCGACCCGGGCGGCGCCTTCTTTTATCCCAAGACCGACAAGGTACCCCCCCGCCGACAACAGCCAGCGGCACCCCGGCACCCCGACACGCGCCGACAACACCGACTACGGTTCCTCCTCGCCCTGTCTCCGATGTCCGGCACTCATCAGTTGGCTTCGCCGGCGGCGGCCAGAAAAAAATAAAAAAATTAATAAAAGACGGGACCTCGGGTTACCTAATTAGCAGCGTGCCCCCGAGGGGGTCCCGAGCCGGGCGGCAAGGCGGCAAGGCGGTGGCGGGGGGGTCCGAACCCCGACCCGTCCGGCGCGCGCCCCTTCTCGAAGGAGAGGGGGCGGCTCTCGCGGTTCCGCCTCCGGTCCGCCCCCCGCCGTGGGGAGAGCGAACTCGAGCGCACAGCAGTGCGAGCTGTCTGACCAGGTGAGTCCCAGCGCCCGAGCGCGCTTGGGCGCGCGCCGGCGTCCCGTCCGCGCGCGCGCGAGCCCCGAAGGTGAAGGGGATGTGCTGTCTGGCAGGGTGGCGCATGGTGGCCTCTTGGGAGGAGGCCGGGGACAGCAACGGCTCGTTCCGGGCCGACTGGGCCCGGCTCATGGACGCGGACCTGCTGGCGCTGGTTCCTCAGCACTGGCTCGCCTTCCGACCGCCGCCGCCGAGGCATCACCTGGCACTGGCCGCGGCCTACCTGCCGCTCTTCTTCGCCGGACTGCTCGGCAACGGGGCCATCATCTTCCTCTTCCTCACGTGAGTGGCGGCGAGAGTTTCGAGCCGCGGCCACACTGCCGATGCATCGTACAAAAGACCCTCTGCAGGCAGTGTCTATAAGGCCTGTTTCTTCCCTATAGGACGACGGTCACATTGGTATAAAAACAGACACGTTCCACTCGTACATACGTGTGCAACAAACATGCTTCCAACTTGCTCGAGCGATGTCCGCAGACACTTCTGTCGCCGTGTCTGCAGCGAATAGCGTGTCTTTGGTATGACGCATGACAGCGGTGCGACTAGAAACGTTGAGACCAGAGGTCACGCCTGGCTAAAAAAGCACCGAGATTTGTTTTCTTTTTCTTTTTTGTTAAGTCTCTGTCAATAATTAATCAGTGATTCCGTCAATCTTTGTTTAACCACAGTTTTCACATACCGCATACGTATATAATTCTCCGCATGACGTTTATGGCGTCTGTCACTGTCAGTCAATCTTTACTTATCCACAATTCTCACACACTGCATACAAACATAATTCTCCCGATAAGCCTATGCGACGAGTCACTGACAACTCACCAACGGGTGTCAAAGATCGCGCAAGAGAAATCATACATTTGCTGCATACGGCGTGGCAATATGGCGCACGCTAAAATAAACAAAGCGAACAATCTTTAAGGATATGTTTTCCCATGAAAACCACTTACAGCATAAACCGTTTCTAGATTATTTTGATATTCGAGCCACCGGCCTATTTACACTCTAAAAAGCACAAACACGTTCCCTTTCAAAGAAGACCGCAAGACGGCCGCGAAAGTGCGCCGGTAGAGGAAACCCATTGCGAATCGATCAACAGCTCCCAGACCAGTGGACCTTGAATAAACGTTTATTACGACGAAGTGTATGCGGGCGTTTTCGCGCCTATGTTTATTGTAAGTGATAGCTCGTGAACGCCGCGTGCCTCCTATAAAAACAAACGTGTTGTGACGGAAATTTTGGATGGGTGAGTTACCTCGCGGTGTCTCCTGGTTGGAGGCTACGGGCTCGCAAACATGCTGTACTTGCGGCTGTTAGAAGCGATGTTCCTGCGCCGCAGCTGAAGACTGAATGGCCTCTGGGAAAAAAAAAAAGAAAAAAAGAATGTAGCGAATTTAACGAGCTTCGAGTCAGGGGAAACGAGCGATAGTTCGCGTGTGTTGCTAGTACAGGGATAAAAGATAACTTTACTGCGGAGCCGGGAGCTACAGTAACAAAAAGGATTAGATGATATATTTTTTTTAAGCCTGCGAGTCTATGATTGAGTACGGCTCTAATAGAAAACCCTATGAAAGCCACTAAGAACATTTCAATCGCCAGATATGAGTAGTGTGCTTCTCTGCTCGGAAATCTGTGCTCCGAGAAGATATTGAACCTATCTAGGTTTGTGGACCGTTCCTACCCTGGGATAGTTAATGTTGATGGCTCCTTGACGACCGTTTCATGACGCTTAATAAACCCAATCTATTTTCGGCCTTTTTTTTTTTTGCGCACGTAATTTTGTAATTTATGTTGTTTTTTTATTTACGCTTAAAGTGTATTAGAAGTAAAGCAAGTTATATTAAAAAAACAATCTAGTTTTCTTTTACGCATTTAAAATAAAAAATACTTAAAAAATAACTTATGCTCGAAAAAAAAAAAAGCGCTTCGATTTATTCCTGTCAAGAAGCTTATTTGTGGACACTTACGTATCTAAGCTACTGCACCGACTGAATTCAAGACCAATAATAAATTAATCGGAGGTTCCACCTCCCGCACACAAGGCACCACCTGTGCGTGCCACGTGGCACACTGATGAACATACACGACAACCAGTAAAACTACTTGTGTAGTCAGCGTACACATTGGGTAAGAGGTCACATTTATAATTACCATTACTTTATTGAAAGATTTAACGAATTACAGTAGTCAATTACTGCATCACGAAAGTAATTTAAAGATTTACGAGAAAGTAATTGATTATTTTTCAAGATAATGTTTAAACTTTTTATTACGAGATAAAAAATGCATACAGATGTTCAAAGTGGATACATTTTCTTTCCTTTTGTCATTCACACCTATTGCTAACAGAATTCGTCACTTCCTTCAGTAATAAAGATAGACATAGGAAAATAGAGAGAGAGAGAGAGAGAGAGAGAGAAGGAAGGATAAATCAGCAACCACATGCTGGGCTAATAGCAACAACAAAAATAGTAAGTAAGATAACCTTCTGTTCTTAGCAACGTTACTGGATCGGCCAGGTTGTCAAGCTTCGTGAAACAAAGTGACGCTCTGCCATCACTGCCGCGTAGCGGCGCTGCTGTCGCAGCCCACCCGACCCGTTCGGTCTCACGCCTCGGCATCCTTGGATACGTCGTGCAACTCATCGTTGCAGTGTGGGTTCACAAAGTGTATTACCAACAACTGTTGCCAGCAGGATAATGTCCGGATTGAGACAACGTTTCCTGGGACTTTGGAGCTCAATTCACGATCGCTGGGCCTTCGTAGTTTTGGCAGTCTTCGACGTTCGACGCCAAGGCGTGCAAGCTCGGAGAAATGGCTGCTTCTATCGTGTTTGTTTTTCGACACATAGGCCGCTGTGTTTTTTGGTCGTTTGCGGACTGAAATATCGTGAACTTCCTTTTTCTGGTGACCTGTGTTTGTGTCAGAAGTTCAAGCATAAACGGCTGCATGTATTCCACGGCCGCATTAGGAAAGAACATAAATTTGAAGACGTTTTCGTCATTCAAAGGAAGCGGGCTGGTTTTGTTATCGTATTTGGCTACGTCGAGGCCTAGTACTAGAATAACATCTGAGGAGGTAAAAACGGCTCAGTTATACCTCGCGTGTGTTCTTTACGTGTGTGACAGCCTTGGTTCCTTAAAGACCCTTGATACTTTTTTCTATAGGTAACGACCACCGATACAAATTGTAAAGCACATTCCACTGCAACAAAATGGCGTCATTCAGTTCAGTCTTCTGTGCGCCGCCATCCGCTTCGTAAAACCTGCACCGTCACGCAGTCGGCGCTTCAAAGAATGTCGCTACTTGTAGGACGCTCTTATAAAGGAACTTTGCGGTTCCATGCATAAGCGTGCCATTTCGTAGGTGTGTGACTAAGGGGTAAGAATATCAAAACATCACTTCCGATCAGCTGATCAGCGCGATTCATTTGTGCATACTTCGGAGATTTACGTGTGAACGTGCGGTAAATATTGACACCGTTTTCATTTATATTTTTATTTTTTTACAGTACGTGCTACAGTTTTGCAGCAATAGTTTGTGGCACTCTCGTTGTGTATGTGAAACTAGTTCATTTGTGTAAGCATATATGCATGCTCCATTGCCTCATAAAGCAACATGCTTGTTGACGTGTTTATATGACCGCTTTAATTTAAATTCGCTTTACGTTAACTCATCTCTTAACGTTGCAGTAGTGCACAAAATAAATTTATGATGATGATGTTTTCTTTAACTCATGGCGCGTCTGCGGTGTCTCTCGATCCAATATAAAGGAATTTCTAGCTACCTCACTGTGAGCCCCTGAGAATGCGACATATCAAGGCTGGGGTGCGAAGTCCACTATGAAAACTTCACTGCCCAATCACTCCGCTTTTTTGTTGTAACCCGAATGCTCTTTTACGCGAGAGACAATAATCGAAAGTTAGAGATGATGGAGAAGGTGGCAGTAGCAAACAAGAACGAAAGTCGAGCTCCTGTGATCACTACACAGGTATTTTCAGCCTTGCTTGATATTTTGTATTCCGCTCGCGATTTGTTCCTGATAAAAAAAAAAAAAAAAAAAAACTTTTGCACAGTATTTATCTACAATTTTAGTATTGCCAAGAATTTTGTTGTGGCAATAAATAAAAGGTACGTAGAAAACGTGTGTTGTTAGTTTTCCCGTGACAGATGTGTGGGAGCGTCGATCGAGAACTCCGGCGCTGACGAGGGTGCATGCCAGCACCTGATCGTGGTAACTGGTCAGAGACGAATATGAGATATCAACTAGGAGATAAATCTCGTTTTATCATAATATTACGCGAACAGAAAACCGCACTCGGAAGCTGGACCCAAAGTTAGGCTCCTATGCTCCTATCTGTTGCATTATACCATCCAAATTTTAAATATCGAAAAAATCGTAAGCGTGCATATTGCCGCGAGCGCAGCTGACCAAGCAGGCAGCGCGCTCGTGGCCTCACGGTTATCGCGCGTGCCTTCCACGCAGAAAGCTAGGGTTCGAATCCTGGCCGCGTGGAAGCATTTTTGTTGACTCTGACTCTGACGAAGTTCTGGTAAATTCGAGAACCGGGTTGCTCGTTCGAGGTCGGAATGTTCTACACGCAGAACCTTCTACGCCGAAACTTCCAGAACCCCGCGCGTGTACATAAGAGGCTCCGCGTGGCGAGCCGCTGTCAGTTTCGCCCCAGCGTTCGACTCTGCTCTTTCGCCGACTTCAACGCCCGCAACGCTCTACTGTTATCTTTTGTTTCCTTCTTTATTTTGGGCACAAGTTCGCCCGATTAAACGTTTAGTTTACTCAGTTATTTGCCGCCTCATCACTTCGTCCTTCGTGACAATATCCACAATCATGTGGCTTCAACAGAATCTAGTTCCGGAGTCAATTTCTTAAGAAGGAGCGCGCGTGCAAGGGTCGCCGACATGCCGCCGACCGCCATATTACGCAATGAAAAGCCAGCGTCCCGAGCTTGCCCACGGCTTGGCTGGCCTTCCGGATCCGGCGGGTTGCGACGATAGCCCCACCACGCGCGCACGAACGAAGGGGGCCGGCTTTCCGAAGCGCGGCTAATGCGCAACTTGTCAACTGAAGGGGTGTCCAAACAGGATACTACAAAACGCACGACTCCGAGAAATTGTGCGGCGCTCCACTTCCGGCCGCCGGGGGGAAATTTTCCCCCTGTCAAATCTGCCGGGGGGAAACTTTCCCCCGTCAAATCTCCCCCTCGCTACCTCCACGGCGGCCTTGCTCTGCTCATTACGTGAGTCCGGAGAGCCACTCACACGCTCTGTTGGCTGTTGGTCAATCGCTCAAGGTCTCCGCCGATTTGGAAGTCCCGAAAACGGGAAAGGGAAGACTCGAGTGTGAGGGGGCAAGCCAGGCGAGCGCGCGCGCCTCATGTCCAAGGTCGTGTCATCTTCCAGCAGTTCTGTGGATTGGATCAGATTCCCGCGGCTCTTGTTCCCAACGTACAGTACCTCGTATAGAAAAACAAACCTGGTTGGTTTGGAGTTTAATAAAATAAATGATATATTCTTAAGTTCTCATTGTTTCTACATACAACTAAAAGTCTCACTGTTGCGCACTGCAGTTTATTTTATTTATTTATTATTTTTTAGCTACGAACGTGGATCTTGACAATGAAAGCTGAGCCGGGGCGGCCGAAACGCGCGCTTGGACGCAGGAATCTCCCAAATCCACCCGAAGCCGAACCTCTTTGTCCTTCCTGCCGAGGTGACGGCGGTAGTAAGGTCGGCGACTTGTGTGTGTTGTAATAGGGGGGGGGGGGAGGAGAGGGCCAATTGTGTATGCGCACTGAGCGCTTTGGTCACTGGCTCGTGAGCCGCGGGAGATAGACAGGCATCAGGCACACCATTAGCAGGTGGCGTGTGACGTCAAGTCTGACGAGCACCGACGTCAAAGAAAAGTGGAGGAGGCGAGGGGGAAAGTTGTGAATTTGGCTTGGCCGGTGTGCAAACAGACATTCGACCGACGACAACCGGACGCTTCAATTTTGACGATTTTTGCAGGAGTCGTGTGGCCTGATGATTTTTGTAGTACCCTGTTTGGACAGGCCTTGAGCCGATCAAGACCTTTCCACAAAAAAACGCTCCTAGGCCGCTGCCATGTTGCTGATGCTGATGCGGCTGGTGCGACTCTCGCTCCCTCTATCAGCTAGAAATGTTCTGCCACTCTCTTGGACTGTGAAAACCCGCTCAGAGCAATTCTCTTCCTATGTTTTTGCGGTCTTGCATTCGACGTTTTCTGGCCCCTCTTAAAAATTTCCACTTCATTTTTTTTTTATGCGAGCTGCGTACCCTTTCTGTGTTATCTTTCACTGTGAGAAATAGAGCTGGTAAATGCCTGGCCATTTAAGCTTTTCTGCTCGACATTCACGGGAGACGAAGGAGGGGAAGGACGTCGAAAGGCCCTCGACGCGATTTTGCGAACACTCCCAGAGATAACCCGCGTAGAGCCCTCAGTCATCTCTAAAAATAGTTTTCCGGGTTGGGGTGGAAAACGGGTCCGTCGCGTTCGAAGGCCTTGGCGCTGCTGTGAAAAAAAGCAGTCTTGGGTAGTAACGCGTTACAGTAATTTTGTTACTTTTTGGTAACTTGTAACGGTAACGAGTTACTTTTTAAAAATGTAACTTGTAACTGTAGTTCTATTACTTTTTTGAAGTAACGATGAAAGTAACGACGTTACTTTTGTCGTTACTTTCCAGTTTTTTTTATGAATAATATATCATTGAACGAATACAATCTAGCTATTCCTTGCACTTTCCAAATTGTCGTTTCCGACATTTCGAGTGTCAAGTTGGCCTTGCAGAAACTGGTGAATACATTCTTTCTCGCGAGTCACGACCCGAATGCAGCCACGTGTAGATTTGATGAAAAAAAAAAATCAAGTTATCTTTACGGACGCGCTTGTACTTTGTGACTGTACACTTAGATCTTAGTATCTTGAAGCACTATCTATGTTGCGGTTGTTCTTCCTTCTGCACAAACGCTTTTTAATTGGGTGAATACACCGTGAATCTCCAATACACGCGGAGGGCACCGCGCATGTTTCGTATTTCGATTAGCGCGTCTACTAGGCAATGCGCATGTTTCGTATTTTGATTTGCGCCACTACTCCGGCGCGGTGTTAACAGTCAAGGCAAAATGTACTGCTTTTTGCGAGGGGTTTCTTTCTGGCTTGCCGGGTACAAACTGAAATATGTCCAGGGACTCTATGAACCTAGCGCAACCGTCAAAAAGCTAGCAATATGCTAGTGCTACCAAGGATATGGCATTTGCGTTGGTACCGCGTTTGCCTCCGTGCCTATTCCTTCAAGCGCGCCAGTTGAGCGCCTGTTCAGCAAGGGCAGGGACTTGTTCGCCATCAAACGAGGTAAACTTCCAGGCACTAATTTCGAGAAGCAACGGCTGCTAAGTTACAATATGAAGTATAAAGTTCACTTTTTAGTTTTATGCAATAAAACATGGTGAGGGGCATTTTCTAGATTTTCCTAATTTTTGTGTGTTCTAGAAAAGTAACTGAGAAGTAACGTTGTTACTTTTTAAAAGTAACTGTAACTGTAACGAGTTACTATTTTGTTGCGGTAACTGTAACGGTAACTCCGCTACTTTTTCCTGAAAGTAACTGTAACTGTAACGAATTACTTTTTAAAAGTACCTTACCCAAGACTGGAAAATAAGGAAGCTCTCCCCAAAACGTGCCTCAAAACGTGCCTCAAAACGAAGTCATCTCAGATTCCGTCCGGTCACCAAGATGGGACTATCGTCAACCGTGACTGTGTTATTTGAGATCTTTCTCAAATAAATTATTTTTAGATAATGCTGCATCGTGTGGTACGCACAATATATTGTTCGAATGTTAACACTCGCTAAATTATATGTCCGTGTCCTATCTATCGGTAAGCACGTTATTTGTGAGTGTGAAAAATTCATGCCTTTCGGCTATCTTCTGTTGTAAAGTAGTTTCGACAGCTAAGCGCTTTATCATTTGACACGCGGCTACTCGGGCGGCGCCGTCAAAACTTATCGTTAAAAAAAAACACGATAACTAACATTCTCGTTGCATTCGTTCTGTCGCGCGCGTACCCAACAAAAATATTTTACAGTTTGTTTTTCTTTTTTTTTTAATGTTGTACAATGCTTTTTCACCGTTTACGGGAAAATACATGCACCACGAAACACAAAATATCAGCGGGAAAAGGCGAGAATTTAGCCGCCAGCAGTGTTTGAAACTGCGCCTATCGAAATCACAGTCCACTCGGTTAGGCTTAGTAGGGACGCCGGTGAGAATCTAGCCTCAAACCCAGTGACTAGGCTCAAAAACGTTTTCGTTGCCCCTGGGGTCGAGTGCTTCTTGGAAATGTAAGCACGCGCTGGGTGACCTTGTTCGAGATGGACTGCGGGGGGGGGGGGGGGGGGGGGGGGGGGGGGGGGGGGTTGGTCGTGGCTAGGTGAGGTCAGGGCAGGACAGAGTCGTCTACGCCGCGGCAAGCCCGCATCGTAACAACCCGTACACAGGAAACAAGGCACTCGACAGCTCGACAGTCAAAACGTCGCTGAGCACGTTGACATTCTGATCCTCTGGTATCATGGTATCTTTTTTTAGTTTTTTAGGGGTGAATAAACTGTCCAACATTCGTGCAACATAGATGAGTGACGCACGGCCAGACAAGCAATTGTTTACGTAAATAAAAGAACTCAACTGAATAATTTAGCTCTTTAGGAGACATATATTTTATTACTTGTAATTGATTACAAAAAAAAGAGTAATTGAATTACAGCGAACTTACAGCAGAAAGAGGTAATTGAAGCGTTAAAAAGTTGCAATAAACTGCATATGATTAATCAGTTACTTGTAACTCTTTCAAGTCTGCCTCTGAGGCGCAAATGCTTTCACAGTTGTTTGCAAGGGATGAATATGCGACTTCATTTAAGGTGCTATGAATAAATATCCACATGACTCATTCAAATACGTGAGCGGCGTTTGGTAACTTCCGGTTCCTTAGGAAATTCCGTTTAACTGTTTACAACGATGACAATTAGCTGCAAGCCCATGGAAACATAATTCTGAAACCTGCCAGACTAATTTTCAAAGCCATCCGTACACATGCACGCAGATACTCTTCGTCGTTTGTCAGCAGCTACACAAACTTTTCTAAGGGACCGGAAGTTGCCAAACGCCGCTTACCTATTCAAGATGGATCGTGAGCAAATTCGCCTCTTACCCGAATTACTAGGGGTACATTTTGCTTAATAGGGCCCCTTCAAACATTACTCCCTCTTACGGTCGATCTGAAAATACTGCAAAGCAGCTTGCGTATTCGCCTGCATCAGTGACAACCACTTTAAAAAGAAAATCAGATGCGTGGAAAGGACAGGACATTTCGATTTTCACGAAAGCCTGTGTCTGCAACATATTCCTCATTTCGAAGCTTGTATATATGTACTACATGTGCTTCACTGTTCTCCAACGAATATACAAACGTTTCATAGACTTTTGGCCACATTCATATGGTCCTCAACTTGGGAACCACTGAGAAGGGATAATATTTTACTCCCTCTTGAACAAGGGGGTCTGGGATTAAGCCACCGTTTTTTCCGCCAACTAGTATCCCGTTTTCATTTTTTTTTTTTGAAATGTAAACTGTGAGTTTTTAAAAACTGTACTGCAACTATGCCTCGGTGAACGTTTAAATTATCTGATTGTTTACACTGAACAAACGTTTCAGGACAGGCCTTGGGGCTTTTTGAAGAAGGTGGTAGATATGTTCGCCTTTCTCAGAACACGCTTTTCATTAGAATATTTGTTTAGTGTCTTGCGGAAAGCCTTGTCAAAATGGGTTGCAGAGATCATTTTTTCAATGCCGATTTATCGCACCCTTTTTACCCTTGACCCAATCTGTGATGTGTTTGAGAGAGTAAAACGAATGGACGTATTGCCATCAACGCAGACATTTTTCTGTAAATTACACACATCCACGTTACCTGCTAAGAAATATGTACAAAAAAAAAAGGAATATTGTCCCCTGCACAGTAAACTTCATTGTTTATGAAAATGCAGAATGATTGCCCGACACGCAGAAAAACCTCGCACAACAAAGTCCCTATTTTTAGAGCAAGTAGAAAAAGCAAGTATCTATGAATCTGAAATAAACCAGCCAGATTGGTTCTCTATGTTTTATTCATGTCTCAGACTCCCAGATTTCCATGCAACGCCAACCGACTGTGACTGTGTGAATTAATATAATAATGCAAGCTAAAAGCAAACAAAACCACAAGGGTTATTAATTAATTTACCCCCCCCCCCTCACACAAAAAAAAAGATCGGTAAAAAATTAAATTAGAGTAATGTGTGCATAACCTTGATAGATTTTCACTTTGTTCATTTGTGCACATACGGGACAGATTGTCTACATTGATGTACTTACTCATTTGCTATATGTATTTTGTATGTATTAAAGATACGAAAAAGAAATGTGCGCGTGGGCGATTCTTCTTCCAGCTTTCGAGCAGTATACGGTCGCAAGAATCATGAGCTTCGATGGAGAGGCGACAACGGCCCGTGCCGGGCGTGGTTCTTTTGTTGATGTTAAGGGCGCGTCTGCTGCCGACGAGTACAAGTTTGTGTAACCGCCCATCCCGACCGGAACGGCGTGTTTGAACTCGGCACTCCTGCACTGCGACCCGAAGGGTCGCCAAAATCGATTGGAGGATTTCTGGCACGAGCTCGAGCGTATCGTGGTCTTGACCGATATCGTTGCGCTGGGCGCATTCCGAATGAATCACGTTTGGTTGGCAACGCTCCGAACGCCCGAAGCCAAGGGACGACTGGTCAGGTGTCAGGGAGCTCATGGTGAACAACCTCCGCTGTTTAGTCGTTGACCCCAGCTGTACCGAGATATACGTGTCCGGTTCTATTGGGTGCCTATTCATGTTGCGCACGACGCAGTCCGGAAACTTTTAGAACCCCACGGCAGCGTGAACGAAGTCGTGCGGGAGAAATGACGAGTGGACCGTTTTTGAGGAATCCAGTCGGCCACACGTTTCGTGCGTATAACGCTGAAGAACGACGTCACGCCAAAAGACATGCCTCACCAAATGAGACTGAAAGGGGCCAACACCCTCATCGTGATACAAGAGAGGGCGCCAGTCTGCCTGCGCTGCGAGCTCGCTGGCCCTATCAGGCGAGACTGTCGTGGGCCAAAATCATCGAGGCAGAGGGGCTTAGAGCGATGAATTGGTATCCCGTTCACCAGGCAAAAGTACCCCCACTTGGATGCCGCCATGGTGTACATTTTTGACCACTAGACACGTGACCGTACCAAATCCTGCGGCTTTTACGCAAAACTGAACCGAGGACGGCGTGGCCCCCCCTTTCTGCCGGTCACCCGGCAGAGAAGGCGCCCTCGGAGAGAAGCGGTACACATGGATGAAAGCGCCGACTCCCTCAAGCGTTGTCTCGACGAGAAACCTCCCTCGACGCCAATCTCAGCACCGACGCTCCTCCCGTGGTTCGAGAAGACTAAGAAGGGACGGTACCAGCCCGTGCCCACCACCCCTTCAGACGACTGGGAGCTGCGCGATAGCAAGTAGGGCGTCTGACGCTTGGCTTTCAAAAGGTCTGAAGAACGAACGCCCAGGCAAATGCAACAACATAGCCCTACATTGTTTGTTCGCTTGAAACAGCCATCAAGGTCGCAACAATGTTCGAGGTCTAAATACACGTAAAAAAAAAAACAATACCAAGTACAGCGTTTGCTAAGTAATGAGATACCCGATTTCTTGGCAGTGCAGGAGACCAAGGCCGCTGATGAGGAGCAGGTGGCTAGCGCACTAAAGCCCTTTTTTTTTTTTGCAATCGTATGAAGTTTGTGTGACGCACGCTTTCAGATTTTCGGGGGGATGTCTCTTCATTTTTAAAAAAATCTTTGCCCTTGTCTGAATTGGCTGTCACTGCCGATACGGATAGACGTTGTACAATGTGCGATTTCTTTTTATGTCAACAGTTCACTGGCGGCTTATTTGTTTCTATGCCCGCAATACGGTCAAAGACCGTGTTTCATTTTTTTTTTCTGGCTTACTACGTTTTGTAGACTGTGAGAAGAAGGCTGTATTTTTAGGCTACTTTAAGTGCGTCGTCAGAACATCAGATCGATTGCCGTCGAGGCAACACACGTATAGTAGGGCGACAGTTTTAAAATGAACTACTTAAGGACTTTGACCTGATTGGCGCAGGAACTGTCAAGAACGAAACGTGCGAAATTCAGTTTACCCATTTCCAAGCGTCCTCGCACGCTCGGTTAGATAAAGTGCATTTGTCGGCTTCCGTAGCAGGCCTGCTAAGAAAATACAACGTCACACCGGGGTTTTTTTTTTTTTCGGACCACTGTTTTGTTTTAAAGGCCATCGGTGAAACGAAGTCAGCGAAGTCCTTTAGCTGGAGGCTATGGAAGCTGAATGCGACACTTCTCAGTGATAAAGCCCTTTCAAAAGCTATCGGGGATGGTTTCAAATATTTCTTTTAAATGTACGGGGTCGATATTTTTGTATTTTTTTGGACTTTTTAAACAAGAAGTAAAGACGGTAGTTGTTGAAAAGGCTTCCATTTTAGCTTACGAGGCGCGTCGCTTTGAACGTTCTCTAAAATCCGATCTAGCGGCTCTCTCAAGAGCCGAGTGTGAAAAACCTGGAGTATGCCTTAAAGATATATAGAATACGTCAACGAACGATTAGCTGAACTGCATCGTGAGCGCTATAGGGGAGCCATAGTCGGAGCACGTTCGGAAAAAAAAGTACCTAATGAGGGAGCAGCCCACTAGACGCGCCTTGGCAGAGGAGAAGCGATACGCGCTCCGAAGTGAAATAGCTGAGATCGAGTACCACGGTGTTAATTAACAGCACGAACTCAAGCGGGATCGAGAAAGCTTTTGTGGAGCATTACCGGCAGCTTTTTGGCAACCAAGTAAGAGGAAGGAAAAACCCAGAGTGTGAGACATTACTAGCTAGCTCAAGAAGAACAGGAAAGGCTCGAGGAGTCCATTACGAGACACGAGGTGGAGAGGGCAATAGACAACTTGCCTAACGCAAAAACACCCGCGAGCCTGACGGGTTAGGGGCTGAGTTCTATATAAAGTTTAAGAACTTAGTTGCGGGGGTTTTGTTGTCTGTTTTCTTGCGCAGCGTACGAACGTAAGGCCCTGCCGCCGTCCTTCGCGCGAACCTATACAGTCTTAATTCCGAAAAAGTGATGATGGTGATACGCTACGCAAAGTCTTAGGTTATTTGCCGATAACGTTGTGCAACATCGTCGATTATAAGATTTTCGAGAAATTTCTAGAGCGCCGTTTCCCGGGCGTTGCCCGTCAGTTGATCGGAGATCGCCTAACCTGTTAGATACAGGGGCGATCGATAGCGACGAACGTTCATGTTGCTCGAAGTGTTTTGGAAGAGTGCGATGGCGGCATGGGCCAAGTCGCCATGCTTCAGATTGATTTTGATGAAGCGTTCGATAGCGTCAAGCACGATGCTCCTGTTATCGTAGTCATTTTGGAAGGTGTGAAAATGGTGTACAAAGAATGTACAACCAGACTAATTAATTGTCGGCAAAGAGCTGACTGAAACGACCAATGTATGATCTTCCTTCAGGCAGGGTTGCCCTTTGTCCTTGCTAATATTCAATTTGTATTTAGAGCTTTTTTGTCTGAGCGTGTTGAACAGCGAACAGTGTCGTGGGTTTTTGTTGCAAAACACTGAGGTTAAAATCGCGAGCTATGCGGATGACGTTGCAGTTTTTTGTAGCTACAGGAAAAGTGTGAGCGTCGCCATGACGTTGGCGAAATCCTTTTGTTAGGCCACGGGGGCAATAGTAAACTGAACAAATTTGCCGCAATTTTTGGCATGGGCCACAACGCCTTCAGTGTTTGAAGACCTGTGCTGGGATCGCGTACCCTGTACATACCTCGGCGTGCCACTCAACTGTTATAGAAAAATAAACGATACTGATCGGGAGTCGCCACCGATCTGAACAGGCGCGCTTCTCGCTGGATGAGGCCCGACCTCCCCATTTTTAACAGAGCAACGGTTTGTAACTTTTTTTTCATCGCAAAGTCGTGGTACGTTTTGCATGCGATTCATTGTGCGCGTGTTGGTGTGCAGAAGGTCCAGCGCATATTAGCGACGTTTATTTGGAGCTCGACTTGAGAGCCGATGAGGCGAGATAGCCTGTTTTATCGGGTACGTGACGGTAGCCTCGGTCTCACGCAGTTGTTCATTTGACAATTAATGTCGAAATTCCTTTTTTATAAGACACCAAGATCACCCTTTTGCATGTACGCTCTTTCAGACTAAAGTGGCAAGCCGTTTTCCTTTTTTTTGTTTTTTCTTGTCTCGTCATATGGCGGCGAACAAAAAAGACTTGTTGGTTTTCAAAAAGAGGTGGTTGACACGGTTCTTTTTGTGTCAGGCCGTTTTTCTTTCGAGCATCTTTTCGTAGTGATAAATAAAAAGCTCAGGCGAGATCAGCTGATCAGTTTATTTCCAGCACGTCTGTATCAAACTGTCGTCTGTGACGGAGGACAAGATGTGCTCAAGCGAGTTAAGAGCATGTGTGTAACCCCCTCAGTCAAAACTTTATTTTATAAATTGCATAGAAGCACTTTGCCTGTCAATGTTCTTCTTAAAAAAAAAAAAAAAGAATGGATGGATGTGCCATGGTCGGTTGACTGCATTTTGTGTAAAAAAAAACCGAGACCATAGAGTATGTTTTTGTTTTCTGTTAGGACGCTGTTTCTTCTTGGAGGGAGATGTACACCAGCGAACATTGGAAAAGGAATTAAGTATTAACCCTATCTGGCATCCGGTTCCTCGATGTTACTAACGATGACTTTGCGCCTTATGATTTTTTCTTTTTCTTTTGGGCTTTTGTAGCATATGGTGCTCGCGCATGGCTGTCAGGCATGCCGACCCATGTGCGAAAGGAGTGAGGCTTTATTTTTTTCAGTTTTGCAAAATGAAAAGAGAGTTTGTATTTGGTACCTGTGGATCGGAGTCTGCTCGATATGCGAGAGTTTTTAAGATGTTCTGCAAAAGACCTGTAGAGCTCTTAAAGTGACTTGACATTTTCGTGTTTTGCAATAAAGAAAAAAATGTATGCGTGGCCTAGTCGGTAGCGTGTCTGGCTCGAAACCGAAGGGCCGTGGGTTTAAAATTCTTCTAATTTCAAACCCACGCCCTTTGGTTGTGGAGCTCAAATTCTTCAATTTTGTTTTCTTTAAGGCAAATGAATTACTTTATAAAGTTAAATCATTCGATTCATGCGGCGACCTCCAATTCGCATTACATGTCATGTTTGAATCACTTTCATTGCACGCGTGACGTCACGTTTGACGTGAGCGTTGTGGGTTTTATTAAATTCCCGTGCGAGGTCATATGTCTTTAACGTCATGACCTTCCGACCAATCAGGATTTTCCAGTCCCACCGAAGCCGACTCCTGCTTTTCTGGGACACGAGCTCCTTAAATCTATACGGCGTGCAGGTTTGTCTGCTTTTTGCCAGCCTCGTGTGTTTGTTTACCGTTCAGGTGCGTCCACGTGCCTTTGTTTCCCCCCGATATCGGCCAATGGCTGTGCGCGCTTGGTTGCTTCATCGTCGCACATCCTCTGCGCGTTCACTTTGTTGCCTGTTGATTGGTGTGCTCCTCCTTGCCCTCCGATGCGTGAAAGACGCTTTTTGGAACGCTTGCTCTTCGTACTGCTTTAAGAAGCACCAGCGTAAGGAACAAAAACAAAACAAAGAAATCTAAAAAAAATTCCCAGCGATTTTGAATTTTATGCGTTTAAATAGCACGTATATAGCACGTGAACGTTTTGAACTAAGCTTATTTCCTGAAAGAGCATAAAACGCTGAGCCTAGAACAGCAAGTAAATTTCCAAAAATCATCTTAAATAATTTGTAATTGCAGAAATACGATATAACCGAAACCGAAACTAACCTGCAACTTTACTGGTCTGTCGTTCTGTTGCGACGTGAGATGTGTATACATCAGCGAATGGGTGGCTTGAGCGTGTTTTGCTAAGCGTAAGAAGCACTCAGAAGGCCATCGCGATTGTCCGTGGGATTTAATGAACTACGATTCATCAAGTTCGTCTAATACCCTAGTTACACTAGCTCTCTCAACTGTCATTAAGCCAACGATCGTTGGCATCTCCCTACTGTCAATAGCTTCTTTCGATTGACATGCCCCTTCTGCACCGGTGCAGAAAAGTGTAGGGCAATGTACTTCCGGTATGTGTATTGAGATACGACCGGAAGTACACTGCCCATGGTTGAAAAAACCCCGAGACTGCGGGTCATCAACACGACACTAAAAAGTCTCTAAAAAAAAAAAAAAGACCTTTTAGTGTTGTGTCGTTTACCCGCAGTCTCGGGGTTTTTCCAACCATGTGCAATGTACACCAGCTCGTTTGCACCCTTACATTTAGTACACTGCCCTTTACTTGTCTGCACCAGTGCAAAAGGTGCTAAACTGAGACTAGAAGCTCCTCCTCCAGCGCGAGCTCGTTGGCTTCCGCAGTGCTTTGGTTGCGCGTGCCTGCGCGTTCACAGTTGCGTTAGCAAGGGCAAAAAGCTCGCACTGAAGTCTCAGCTTGAGGGTGAACAGAGTATATAAGTTGTACGGTGTTACATGGTGCATAGGCCTAACAACCCCAGTTGTGATGTGCGTCAAGGGACACAGTTGAAACCGAAACAAAACCGAAACTAATTTCACATTACTCTTTTTTTAAGTGAGGCAAAGAAATTATATGCGCACTTTCATTAATTATAAAGATTTAAAAAAATAATATGACTTTTTCTTTTTGTTTTTAAAGTAAACAAACGATAATAAGAACGTTTCACACGAATTCAAGTAAGAGAAACATAACAAAAGTCTTATCGGCACCGACATCATAATGGCCGCCCCACTGATGGCCGCCCTCACCGAGCCTTGGCTTCCGTGACGTGCCTTGATCGTTCTAGCTGCAGCTCTGGCCCCGAATCACACCTCTTTCGACAATATTTGCTGCTAGGATACTTTCTAAATACCTCCCCCAATCATCCGCAATAGTAAGTGCTTCGCTGGCGCTGGTCATCGGCGCCGATGCGGTGGACGCCGCCATCTTTAGCTCTATTGGGGCCAGCTCTGTAGAACTCAATGATCGTTCGCTGTTCAGTGACAGTTAACGCCGCCGTATAAATCCGGCCGATCGCGATTGAGTTAATTGTCGTTGGCTTAATGAGCTATTGTAACTAGGGTATCAGTCAAGCAATGACCCGCAAATGTTTTAAGTTTTACAGCGGCAGCTGTTCGTGGCCCGATCCCCGATTTTTCGACGGCGTGAGGTAAACGAAAAGTTTCCCCGCTAAATTTAGTGGAAAAACTGACGTCACGTGACATATGTACCAATTCAGTTTCACCGCTAGATTTGGCGGAAAAATTGATGTCACGTTACCTGACGTCACGGAACCTACAAATTCTCGTTCCCCGCTAAATTTAGCGGAAAAATTTACGTCACGAGACCTATGCACCAATTCAGTTTCCCCGCTAAATTTAGTGGAAAAACTGACGTCACGTGACATATGTACCAATTCAGTTTCACCGCTACATTTGGCGGAAAAATTGATGTCACGTTACCTGACGTCACGGAACCTACAAATTCTCGTTCCCCGCTAAATTTAGCGGAACAATTTACGTCACGAGACCTATGCACCAATTCAGTTTCCCCGCTAAATTTAGTGGAAAAACTGACGTCACGTGACATATGTACCAATTCAGTTTCACCGCTAGATTTGGCGGAAAAATTGATGTCACGTTACCTGACGTCACGGAACCTACAAATTCTCGTTCCCCGCTAAATTTAGCGGAAAAATTTACGTCACGAGACCTATGCACCAATTCAGTTTCCCCGCTAAATTTGGCGGGAAAACACATCCCGACCTTGAAATACTTTATTCATCAACAACGTATCGACGCAAAATCAACGGAACGTCAGTTAAATATCAGATCACCGAATGACGCACATCAGCGCAATGTCCGATCGTCATCGCCATATCGTTAAATTAGCAGCACAGTTGTCGCTGTCTAAATGCATCACGTCGTGTGATCGTCGCGTATTTTTTCCAGAACGAGATTTCAGACAATTCACCGTTCGCATTCGATCCCTGGGCTTCGACTCCGAGGTGACCTCCTGTGGCGGCTGCCTTCGCGATCCGCCGACATGTGGACCCAGATGCCGCTTCGCAGTAGAATGGAATGTTAGATTTTATTTGCTAGCAAGGTGGGAACTGTTTTTATAGCACAACGTGAGCGCTAGGAGCCAGCGTTCGCGTCGGACTGCTCGGACCCACTTCTGCCGCAGAGACGTCTCCGTCGAAAACCAATAAAATGTCACTCTGCTGCATTTCTTCGTGGTGTTGTTGCACCCCAGAGTCAATCACCAATCCCCCCCTCCATCGCACGCTGCGAACAGCCTAAACCAGACGCAATTCGAAACACCACAGAGCTGACTATCACAACAACGACAACGCCGTGGGCAACGTTATTCGATCAGCTCAGTTACGAAACTGCTCAGAGACGCTGCTTAAGGGGTATTCACACGAGGGAGAAATCCCGGGGATTTCTCCCCGGCACGCGCGCCTCACGAGATGAAAACGCGAGGCTTTTGCACATCGCAAAGCCTGACGTTTTCTTCGTGGGATGCGCGTGCCGGGGAGAAATCCCCGGGATTTCTCCCTCGTGTGAATACCCCTTTACACGAGCAGTACCCCCCCCCCCTCCCCCCTCCCCTTCCCACTCATCACGACTCGCCTCCCGTAGATCGACGCGCCACAGAGCTGCTATGATAACTGTAGTGTATTCTATGGAATACGTACATTTCGAAGCGCAGCGTCTAGATGACGTTCCACCGTACTCTATGGAACGCACAGTTGTGAGACGAAAATCTAGATGGCGCTTCAAACGATCGACGGGAGGCGGACTTAAGTGAGTGGGGGGCGGGGGGGGGGGGGAGGTCCTTTTTTTTTCGTGGGAGTTTCACAACTGAGGTAATCTAGTAATGTTGGCCGTGGGGTTGGGAGCGTCGTCGCCTCGTATACAACATTGGACGCCACGGTTCCGCCTACTCCTTGTTGCCATTAGAGCAGCAGCGAGTGATTCGTAGGTGTACCCGTAAATTTCATATTTAGTTTTCTCAAATAAGAATGAGTATTTTGATTAAATATTTCATAGACATAGCCACGGGTGCATATTTCGTGAAGGGTGAAAATTTTATAAAAATCAATGACCATCAATATTTCGCCGGAGCTCTTTAATCTTGAAGATCTGCAAGAGTGGTTCCAAAGAAATAAAAAAAAAATATATTTTTTTTCTTTTTACTAACAGCAATTGCCCTCCTTTACGACATCTTTCATTACTGGGAGTATCGACATGTGGTAACTGCTCTAGCAAAATTTTAAATAGTCAAAACCGCCAGCCTATAGAGTTATTGCCATTCATCGATCTATCGGCGTCCAGGTATATCGGCATATTGACGTATCGGTGTATCGGCGAATTAGTTTATCAGTATATTGATATATCGGTTTGTTAGTTTCTGAGCCTATTGCCGAATAGGTCAGTTGGCATCTACGTTTCCATATGCACAGATGCGTTTATACATTTCATTATGCAAATATGCTCTTGGAAAACAATTGTTATCTAGATGAAGGTCTCCAGATGCTGTAAATAGTGACAAAGAGCCAGACTTGTACGTAACTTAAATACTCTACTCAAGCTACTGTATCTTAAATACTTTTGTGGGTGATTTGGTATCTTGCAAATACTTTGGAACGTCAGTATTTAGTACTCTAACTTAAATACTTTTTTCAAGTAACTTGTACTCGTTTTAAAGTTTCTTTCTATTTTTTGTTTTCTTTAGAGGCGGGAAGTTTGGAAAATATTGAACTCCAGTTATTTTGGTTAGGCTCCCTGTCATTGCAGATACATTTCGTGCCGGGTAATACAGTGCACTTCCGTGCTTCTGCTGAAAGGGATTACACGGTGAAGCAGGTGTCGCAGCCTCAAGCCGTGCAGACGCGTGTCGCGTCTTCTAACTGGGCAAAACGTCAAAGCACATTTTCTTACAATTTGTTTGTGGCCAAGCCCAAGAGCAACAGAGATTTCGAAGCAGAAGGGCATGCGGGTAAAATCATAAGATGTGTACAAGGCTACAAGCCAGAGGGAGGGCACTTGTGTCGGAGAGAGGGTGGGTTCTACAAGTGTCTGGTAAGAGTCGACAGTACCCCGGAGTTTATTTTTCTTTGTTATGAAGTGAAAGCATATAAACGAAAGCCTTCCAGCTTCAGAAATGCCTTTGCATTCGCACGCAGTCGCACACACCGCGCGTTCGTTTCACTAGGCTCTTTTTGCACACAAGACTCGTAAGACGCGACTACACGGCTCCAATGACCGCCGGTGCCCACCACGGTGGCGCCCGCTCTCCCCTAGCCTGGACTCTCCGACCCTCGACTGCACGGCACCGCCAGTGCACTGACGGGGGAAGCGGAAATGAACACCTGACACAAGGGGAGCGTCGGAGGCGAGCCTCTGTGTAGAAACTCCCTCCGCAGGCAAACGGCCCCCGCGCTGACCTCGCCTATGTCCTCGCCATAGCGAGGGTATAAAAGAAAAACATTTTTATTTTTGTTTCATTCGTAATTACTTGGGACCTCTTAGAACCCCGAATGGCAGGCAAAGTCTAGCTAAGAGATTTCCAGGAGATTCCATAGTAGCTGGGAGGAAGAATTTTTTCTGACTTCCGTTGTACTTGACAATGAATTGCAAAGAAAATTGTCGTATCTTGAAAGTAAAACGTGTTACTTTTTTGAGTATTTTGTACTTTACTCAATTAATTTACAAATTTGAGTATTTAGTACTCTACTCAGTTACTATTTTTCGTGGTACTCAGTAACTTAACTTAAATCCTTTTAGTGAGTATCTAGTACAAGCCTGCCAACAGCGTCCTAATGTGCAAAAGAAGTGCTGTCATATTCTTGCTTAAAATTCTGTAATCAATAGCAGAACAAGGAGTGCATTAGCAGAAATGCCAATCAGTATCATGACATCTGTAAAACGTGACGCAGGCATATAAATCAATGAAAACTAGATAACAAGACCTCAGTTAGTATAGGCTTATCATAAAGGTCCGAGGCTTACTGAAATAAAATTAAAAGGACAATCAGCTCGTAGGTCTCAAACACACCTGGCAGCAGAGAGTTCTGTGTTGTACGTCCGATTAGTTAGTTTTCCGAGATCTTCCGTTTCTACGTGAAATTAGCTGCCTTGATACCAAATTTAATATGTCGTTATCAGCTGAGAGGGGAACCAATGCTGTGCTGTCTGGCCATTCTTTTTAACAATTTTGAATGCAAAGAGTTATTCGTTCTGTACTCACTGGATCTCAGATAAGGTATAATTTCCAATAATCAAAGTATGACCGCGGGTCTCATACGACCATCAGCACAAGTACACCAACTACTGAACAATGACTGTGAAATGTGAGTAGGAACAAATGCTTGAATGGTTCATTTGTTAATATTTGCATATGTGCATTTAATGGCAATAATAGCACAAAGCGTTATTCGCCCAGCTCTTCAAATTCGAAGGCATTTATGGTAACATGCTAGTTGCATTTTGAACATTGAAAGCATTCAACAATTTACTAATACTACTTTTTTTATTTTATCATACTGACAGCCTTGTTAAGGACCAAAGCAGGAGTGGATAATACAAAAAAGGAATGTACACTGCATTCTCTGTACATCGCACACAAACACAATAAAAACGCCTGTGTTACAAATCCGCTTACAGAGGCGTGCTTTTTTTTTCAGACAACACACCTAGATCTCTTTCGAAATCAGAAGTCGACTCGAGAGCAACAACAGCACCTGGAAGTTTATTCCAAAACTCTATAGATTGCACAAAAAAGGATTGTTTAAATATATGTATACGGGCGTGAATGGGTTCGAGCACTTTCGAGTGATGTAAACGCTCTGAACGGTGGCTTTTGGGTGTCACATATTTAGAGCTGTCGATTTTTGGAAGTTCATAATAAATGTGAAACAAATAATTTCACGCGTGGCATATCCTCTTTTTTTTTTTTTTTCAAGGGCTGCATGACTGCCAACTTTATTTAGCTTTGTTTCAGACGTCATAGTCCTGAAATTAGAAAATATTGTAAGCACCGCAAGTGATTGAACCTTTTCAAGCTCATTTGAAGGTGTGGCCTGCCAGGGATCCCACACCTCGGAAGGATACTTCAGTGTTGGTCTTACAAGAGCTTCGTAGGTAACAAGCTTAACCGAGGGAGGTGTCTTATACAGTTTCTTTCGTAAATACCACAGTTTTTAGTTGCCTTTTTTGTTACATAATCCATTTGTTTGTTCTATTTCAGATCACTAGTGATAATGACATCCAAGTATTTATAGCTATCAACTTTAGTAAGCCTGACACAGTCAAGCTCGTAGTCAAAGTATGCTATATTTTTCTTATTCGTAAAGTGCATGTATTGCGTTTTCTGGGTGTTTATTATCATATTCTTTTCACTGCGCCATGACGCGATTCGATATAAAATATCATTTACTTCTATCTGATCGTTAACTGACAAAATGGGAGCATATATAATACAATCATTGGCAAACATTCTTACTTTCACGCGCCCATTACTGCAGATAGAAAACAAACTGTTGACATATAAAAGAAAAGCAAGGGGCCCAACGCGGAGCCCTCTAGAGCCCCTGAGCACACTTTCAACAATTCTGAAAAGGTGAAACGTACATCGACGAATTGCCGGCGATTTCTTAGATATGCGCAGATCCATCTTATGATCAATGAAGGAACACCGTAGTCAATTAAAACATTAATTAGTTTACAATGTGGTACTCGATCGAACGCTTTAGACAGATCTATAAAAGTGGCATCTACTTGCAGACGATTATTAACATAACCAGAAATCTCATGATAGCATTCAAGTAGTTCGGTTGTTGTTGATAGGCCTTTTCGAAAACCACGTTGATTGGAACTTGGGATGCCTTTGTCCTCCATAAAGGAAACTAGCTGCTTATTCACAATGTGCTCTAGTAGCTTACATGACGTACAGGTCACAGAAATGGAGCGATAATTATCAATTGAATCACTTTGACCACTCTTTTTCATGGGCACAACTCTTGCTAATAACCAATCGTCCGGTAAAGCAGAGTCTCGGAGTGAAATGAAAAATATAATTGTTAAGTATTTCGCAACCCATTTAGCGTATATTTTTAGAAATCCATTTGGTACAGTATCTGATCCTGGCGATGTTCTAGTATTAATTTATAACAATAAAGATACAATACCTTGTTCTGATACAAAACCACTTACGTTGGACCCTTCATCGTTGGGAATACTGCTGAATTCAGTTGAATCTATCGTAAACACAGACTGAAAATAGTGATTGAATTCAGAGGACATCATAACCCTGTCGTGCACAACGTTGTTATTAACGCGAAACTGACTTATGTTAGTCCGTGACGGAGTGAGATAACGCCAAAACTTTCAGGAGAGGATTAAATGAATTCCGGCAATGACTTTGTAAAATAGGTTTCCTTGGCTAGCTTTATCAATGTTTTTAACCTGTCACTTTGCTCACAGATAGCAGGAGAACGACGCTTTCGAAGCCTCTTTAGCTTTTACTTTACTCTTTTGGGCCGGCAAAATTTCTCTTGTAATCTATGGATTGTGGCGTTTTGTCGTTAGTTTTCTTCGGTGTAAAGTTGCAGTACTCAGTAATACTTTTTAACTTCTAACACATTTTATTTACATCAGTGTTATCTGAAAGCAACAGATCAAGCACTGAATGAGGAAATCACGAGACATCAGGAACTTTGTGTTTATTGCAATAGAAGGGTGTTTTACAATGCGATAAGTGTGTACGACGGATGCAGGACATCGTTTTTAAAAGCCTTTTACACAAAGTTAGTAGGCAGTTTCAGGGCACAACAAACATTTTTCCCTACCACTGAGCGTGCAGCAGCAGCAACCTAAAAACGTTAGATACAGTTCCAAACATAAAAGCAGGTACAGCAATTATAGCTCCGCGCAAGAATAGCTTAGCAAACAAGATTTACTCAGAAAACATTCAAAACTTGCTCCGCAAGTTTGAAGGACAAGCGAAAAAATTATGCTTACCGTAGTTGCCACCGGACAGAGTTGCTGGCTAGTCCCATGTGGTTTTTTCAGGCTTTTCTTGAACACATTGCTTTGCGAAAAGAACATTCAAACGTGGTAAACTGGATGAAATGATAAAGTTTTACGTCCTCAGGCAATTTCTACTGGCGTCATGCTAACGTTTTCCTCGAGGGCCTCTAAACTCGTCAAATACAAAGTTGGGGCAAGTTGACGGAGCGCACCGATTGGCCTATCACAACGATGACTTTGCGCTTTTTTCACCGACGTCCAATCGGCGCGTTCCGAGAACGTCCGGTTCCAACTTTCTGTGTTACGAGTTTAGGGCCCCGTAAAGAGCGAATGTCTATTGATGTCACTAGCGATGGGGCGTCCTAACTTTCTAACAGTGCAAGTTTAAAATGAAACTTAATTAAACTCTAAATTGATCCCGTAAGTTTGACGTGTCTACTCCTTACATACCGTTGCTATGGGCGTTGCTATGAACGAATACATAGGACTGGATTTCGCTTCGAAAAAAACATGGTTCAAAAATCAGACGTAGAATTTAAACGTCTGAAACAAAGAGATGTAGGACGTTCAGATTTCAAACTTGCCACGACAAAAAGCTGCCGAGAGTCGGTTGTTTCTGAAATATTGGCGACGGAAATTTCCGGTCTTCGAGACGTCTCGAGATGCCTGCTGCATACGACGAAAGCTTACGGAATTTCTCAAGTATACCGTCTGCAACAGTTTGAATCGTTTGCATAATTATACGATTTTGATCTTGTATTTTTTGGGAACATGACAGATCTAAGAAACCTCATCAGGTTTATAGAAACAAATTTCACTTGCGTACGATACGGGATATACTGTCTGATGAAAATCATCACACGTTTTTAGATCTGCTAAAAATAAAGCGAGAGAAGCATCTGTTTGAAAACATAAAATCAAAGCAGCGTAAGTCCCTCTTTTTAATTTTTTTTTTACTTTAGTTCCTCAGATTCGCAATTAGTTTCTGTGTTTAGTTTCTGCTTGTAACCATCATATCAAGAAAAAATGCTGCTGATTCTTCCGGTTTTAGTAAGACCCGAAATAGCGAAAGAGCTGGTTACAAACATCAGACAAGTTGCATATCTGTTACACACAGTTCTTTAGATCACACAAATGTGCATTGAAGTAACTTCTGTGCCGTCCGAACTCTTTGAAACGTGTGCTGGCCCGCACTTCGATGTCGATACACTTCACTTCGTCGTCGTACATGATTCGGCTTCACAGTTTCTTCACCCTGTTCAAATAATGCAGAAGCCTCCACGAGCAGTCGTTGGCGCTCTCGCGCATTTTTTGCGTTGATCCCAGCTGTATAAACCAACACACTGTTTACAAACAAGCCCGCTTTGCCCACAACAGGTGTGGGCACTGCGCATGCGCAGAAGCCAAATTTGGGAGGAATGAAGCGTTAGCGCATGCGCAGTACCGACAGCAGCGCCACCGCGGTCGTATGACGTCAGCAAGTTGAGTTGGTGTATAGACCTTTCCAATGTTTACAAAATCACAGTCCAGCGTGCGATCTTCACAGTCCAGCACGTGCGTGTTCGTCGCTTCGGAAAGCGAGCAAAGCACGCGCCATACACACGAACGCTCAAAATGGCACCGGCCACAAGCTCGTTTTTGGAAAGGTCTATATATGGGCACTTTTTGCACGTTAAAGATCCCAGGCTAGCGGTTGTACTGCACTGGCTAAATTTCTCATCTACAGCTGGGAGGCTCGGCGCCCGTTGAGGCAGGCCAAGTTCTAGGCTGTATAAACATACACACAACCCAATTTTTTTCGCTTCCAAAATTCCACACGAAGTGGACCTCGAGAACTGAAGCCTCGTCACTCGTCACCAACTTAAGTTAACGCGGTCGCAAAATCCCTCAAAAAGAACCACTGAACCTTCAAAGCCATCCTGTCGTCTGTTAGCAAGGCAAAACCGGTTGTGAAAATTTATTACGGGCTTTTATCCACACTTTATGGCACTGAGACGACAGAAAAAGTCTTCATGATTAGATATTGAGATGAAACAATGCTCACAAAAATTCTTCACTTTTTTATGAGACAAATTTCAACCGCACGTCGAGCCCCCATTCATTTGTCCATAACAAGGGACCTAGCAACGGTTAGGTTGGAGCATAGCGCCATGTTTTGACTCCATCACTTATGGGATCAGTGGCAAAGCTAAAATAATTAAACAATGCCTTAAAAGGACACTGAAATGAAAAAAAATTTAAAGGACATACATGAGACACGAACGTTTTAGTAATGTTTCCACGAAATAAAAAAAGCGCGACATTAACGCCGTTAGAAGCAATTTAGGTGGAGGTCATGGCACGCTCTAAGCCCCGCCCACTGATCAGTAGCTCCACCCATTACTACTGGAATGGCGTGGCTGCTCGGCTGAACACGCTAACAAGTCCAGCGTCTTCCTTTCGCGACATCCGATGCGTCTAATTTCGCGTCTGACACCGCCTGCCAGTCGTGCGAGCAGACGCGCGGCAGCCTACGGCATCGTCTCCCATTTCGCCACCGTCTATCGTCGTCTGCAATGCCCGTAGGAGCCGGATATGAACGCTGCGCGTCGTCGTCCGTTTTTGCCTTCGACCGTCTGCTATTCCTCCCCCGTCTAAAAACTTTTACAACGATCGCGAGACCCGAACATGCAAGCGGCGTTCTAGAGTTTCATCTTGCACGAGCCACGGTTCAATACAAGCGTCGTTCAGGGTCCGTAGATGTGCGGGAAAATGCGGCCAAGAGGACTTAAAAGAGCAGAAAAATAAATATGCAGTCATTTTTTGTTGTTGTTTTTTTTTTTAGCGTGCCATAGCAAGATGAATGAGCGTCATGACGCACAATTGAAAGGTGACCTAAAAATATTCGCTTTGGCAGGCCAGGTGCACTGCAACACTTGAAAGCTACTTGCCTTACGATGCGAAATGACGAGAACATAGACAAACTTGTTATGACGAAAAGGCAAACAGCGCACAGTAAACGGGGACTAAAGGAAGTGCAAACAGGGCAACGCTGACTCTCAACTGAGCTTTAATCTCATGAAAACATAACAGAGAAAACAGCAACCCCGCCCACGTCAGATGATACATTCACCACGTGTCCAAAAAACAATCTCTTTACTACCTAAGCCCAGTGACGTTTGACTTACGCAGTTGGCGTTTGCTTTAATAATTGCATGCGCCTCTAAAACATTTCTGTTCACTCTGTCCCTTCCATTGCCAATGATACCAGTCTTACTGAAGATAGGCTTGCACCCACATTCATGACACTGCAATGGCAGACGCCCCCCCCCCCCCCCCCCCCCCACAGCTCCCACCACTGATCGCAACGACAAGTCATGCTCCGGCAGTCTGTGATTAAAACATCTGCCCGTCTCACCGACGTAGGCTTTAATCATGTGATTAAAGTTCAGTTGAGAGTCAGCGCTTGCCCTGTTCGCACTTCCTTTAGTCCCCGTTTACAGTGCGCTGTTTGCCTTTTCGGCAGTATAAACCAACTAACCCACATCGCCACCCTTAAACTTGTTATGTGAGCCGAACATCCGACTGCCTCCAGCCAAATGGCTCGCAAATTCTTACCTGTGTAGGTATCTTCTCGGTGATAAACCATGGTTACAATCGAAACTGTTGCACAATTCACAAAGCCGCGTGGCCGCTTTCACGGAAACCAACATCTGTATTCAGCACCAACACGCGCAAAGGAACATATCAGGCCAGATCCAGCAACATAGTTGACGTGGAACGCTAGGCTTAGGTTAGTCCCGCTACGAACGAAAACATCTGCACAGCGCTTCCAAAGGCGTGGGACGCTAGGCTTAGGCCAGTCCCGCTACCTACCCAAGCACCCGCACAGTGCTTCCGAGGAAGCGCGCCTGCGACAGTTGTTTACTGAGTAAGTCAGTTAAGGACATCTTGAGCACGCCGAAAACGCTGGCAGTCTAGTCTGTTACCCTTTGAAGCCGAAGCGGAAGGGCAATCTCGGGATAGCTTTGAAAACAATGCGGAGAGCAAGTCGTCTGCTTCTTGTGCAGGGGTTGCGGTGACGTCAGAATGACGCCGAGTTGTGATTGGTTTTGATTCAAAAAATAGTGGCTAGACCTCAATGCTAGGTGTCTTGAGGTCTACCCACTATTTTTTTTTTTTTTTAAACAGCCAATAACGGATCGGTGTTCTCATATCATCGCAACCCCTGTGCAAGAAGGAGACGAATTTGCACTCCGCATTTTGACTCTATCTAGATTATTTGTTTCTCAAACATGAAAAAAAAATCTTGTCGATATAATTACTATTACGGCACGAAGAAGCAATTTTGCAACGAATATTTCAAACATCAATCCTCTCTCTAACCAATGAGAGCCGAGAAAAGGTGCATAGTTTTGTAAGCACCGGGCGGGGCCTAGAGCAGGGCTACTCCCACGTAAATTGCGTCTAACGGCGTAAAAATTGCACACAAAAAAATTTGTAGAAAAAAATTAAACCCTTTAAAAATACTTTTTTTATTTCAGTGTTTTTTTTTTTTTTTAGTTAACGGAAACACACAACAGAGGAAAAAAAAACTGATATGAGTACTAATATGCATGAATTTGCATCACGTGGAGTGAAGTGGGTGAGCCGATTTGTTTATTGTACCCTGGAAAATATTTTCGCATTTTATCGTTTACTCTTATTTAAAAAGAACCAGTTTACAATCTTCTACTGATAAATTATTATAGAGCTTCAATCTTTCACTTTCAATTGAATGTTTTGTGTTATTTATGAATTCCTTTGGAACGGTACCCAATTTCCTAGAATACTCGATCTGGCAAGTTTAAGCTTGAAATATTTTAATTTGTGAAAACCCTACTGAAGATCTGTAATGATGTGCTGCGATGAAGCTATTTTCACTAGCCAGAAAAAAAAAATTTAACTAGTAAAACACTGTATATGTCTAGGTATAATATCGTGACCAACCATATAAAGAATGTCCTTACACATGCTGGAGTCTTGTATTGAACCTTTGGATGTTCAATTGCTCTTTGTGTCGTAGACCCATACACGAACATTCCATGGACCATAAATGCACCTATATTTATTTTTGGCAATGCTTATGTAGACTTCATTGTTACGCCCTGTAGATATCTTATAACGGGTGATATTTTTTATTCGAAACAAATTTGTTTAAAAAAAGCCATGAAAGCTACACTTGTACGGTTTGCGCGAGTGAGTTATACGCACAGGGGGACATTGTGTGTGTGGCTAATCTTTGCGATAGGTTGGCTAATTACTTCATATTCGTTTATTAACTTTTTAATTAGTGAAAATAGACATATGGTACCAATTAGAAACTTGCTGAGCGTTATTGAAAACCACTAAATCAGTAATTTCCAGAAAGACTTTGAGCGCTCGAGAAGTGTAGTAGTGCACTTAAAGTTACCACTCGTGGAGCAGGTACAAGGCTAGCGGTAGCGGTAAGGCGCCCGCGCGATTTTTCTGTCACTTATGAGGGCGCTAGCCTTGTACCTGTTCCACAAGTGGTAACTTTAGCGCTCAACTGCGCTTCTCACGCGCTCAAAGTCTTTCTAAAAACTACTTATCTAGGGGTTTCGAACGACGCTCAGCAAATTTCTAATTGGAACCATAAGACTATTTTCACAAATTAAAAAAAGTTAATTAACGAATTCTAGTAATTACTCACCAGACAGTGACGGTTGTTCGCCCCTCGAATGACCGCCGAGCTCGAAAAACATATAGCGGAAACGGCATTCACGTTGCAGTAAAGAAGCTTTTTAAAAAAAAAAAAATCTGTTTCGAATAAAACATATCACCCGGTATATATATATATACGTAAAAAGTAGTTGGGACGGGCCATGTAGACGTAGATAGTGTAGAAGAAAATGATCCACGAAAGGCATAATAAAATAATATAAGAAGTCCAACGTATCGAGCGGAGACCGCTCTTCGGCAGGGTGATTAACTTCTTTGTTTCTCTAGGATTGATCCCGTCGTATTCCATAGTCTTGCTGCCATTGCAGGAAAAGTGTCCTTGGCGCGTTTTCACTTCCATCACCAAAACACTAAGGACGAAATAATCATAAAAAAATATAAAAAAAAAAATTAATTACAAATTAAAAAAAAATATAAATGGTTAGCGGGTTTATGCTGCTTGTTTTAGCCAAGTAAGTATGCCCGGACGTTCATTAATCGCGTGGGTAAGTGATTTGCATTTGTGAATAAAACACGCCTCTCTTAGTTCTCTTTCGCGATCGCAACTGAATCCAGATTGAAGAAGCTCCCATTTTCCAAACACATAAACCTACCGAACCACAATTTTTGATGCAATAACAGTCAAAGAAGCATGCCTGTTATTGCATCAAAAATTGTGGTTCGGTAGCTTCATGTGTCTGGAAAATGGGAGCTTCTTCAGTCTGGATTCAGTTCTGATCGCGAAAGAGAACTAAGAGAGGTGTTTTATTCACAAACTCGAATCACTTACCCACGGGATTAATGAAAGTCCGGGCATACTTACCTGGCTAAAACAAGCAGCATGAACCCGCTAACAATTTATATATATATTCTTGTTTTAATTTTTAGTGTTTCTACGATTATTTTGTTCTTAGTGTTTTGGTGATTAAAGTAAAAACGCGCCAAGGAAACTTTTTCTGCAATGGCAGCAAGACTATGGAAGACGACGGGATCAATCCTAGAGAAACAAAGAAGTTAATCACCCTGACGAAGAGCGGGCCCCGCTCGATACGTTGGACTTCTTATACTATTTTATTATGCCTTTTTGTGGATCATTTTCTTCTACACTATATATATATATCTATATATATAATGATCCAAATGATTCAATAGACCAACGCAGTCAGTTCCATCGACATATCTTTTCATTCAATAGACATCTCTACCATAGAGTTATTACAATAAACACTAGAGGCTCAGGTGGCTCTAGTGTGCTGTTGCATTTTGAAGCAAACAGCAACCGGTCTAAATTTGACTTCCGGTAATGCATTCGTATGGGAAAACGCAAATGGGTTTTCTCTTCTTGCTCGATTATAAGAGCGAATATTTCTTAGTGTTGTGATAGAAAAAAAATTTGGAACGTTTTACGATCAGATGTACAAAAACATGTGCCCGTCAGAGCGTTTTTCTTTAGAGGTCATGGCGTCGAACACTGCGCTAAAATAGCCCAATACACATGTATATTGCGTGTTGACGTTGCAGACTGCTATTGTAGGGCACGTATTTACGCATATAGTCAATTCTATGAAGCACACAGAGTTAATCAGTTTGTCAAAACACCAAAAGGATGCTAATATATGCCAAATCAAAAAATCAAAACAGACGACAAGGACAAAGCAAGGATTTATGTAACGAAAAACACGTACTGGATTACTAAAACAACTGTGCATGAATAATCAAAAGAAAGCAGTAACCGAGTGTTGTTGCTCTGAAATAAATACGATTGTTGTTCTTTTTGCTTGAATCGATAGCTTCTATTGACATATCATGCTGTACAACGTAGACAATAGACAACAATAAAAGAAAGCCCATTAACTAAATAAATTACAATTTTATAATGCGAATAAAGCCACATAGTACCCGTTGCGAGTAAAGAAACTACGCTGATTTCTATTATTCCCTGGTGAAGAGAAAAAATATCACGTACGTTTTCCCATAGGAATACACGAGAAGACTGGAAATGTAGACTGCTTGCTGTCTGCTTCAATTTGCGACCGGAAGTCCCGTAGACACTAGCGCCGGCTGAGCCTCTAGCGTATATTGTAATAACTCTATGCTATCTACTGCTCAAATAGGCATGTTCGCTTGGTTCAATATACATTTCTACAAGACGAATAAAATTTCCTATAGCTCCAATCGGCCTTTTAATTGAACCAATAGAGTTTTGTGTTTGGCCGATAAAATTATCAGTATATGCAAAAGAAGTCTCCACATGACAAATTAAAATTTCTGTGTGGCCAATAAACATTCTAATTGGGCCAATATACATTTCTATTGGGCCAATAAGAATGTTTATAGGACATCAATAATTTATTAGTTCAACAAAATGTGTTATAAATCTCTTATTCCCATTATAAATCTCTATTTTTTTCTATTAAATCTTTAACGGTACTATAAAAATGTGTATCAGAATGTTTGCTAGAGTGTAGCAAAAGACCGAGGGCATACACCTAAAGGCCCTGTCACATTGAGGAAACACGGCGGCTACAGCAACACGACATGTTCATCAACAGTTGGTCAACTTTGTTTTCGGTCGCCTGAAAACAAAGTGGACCAAATGTTCTAAAATAAGGAAACATCAAAATGATGAGGCTCCGTATCAGATGCTTAAAGGTGCCCTGAGGAAGTTTCTGAGATCGCCTTAATATGGCGACAACTCACTGTGTGGGCTCTAAGCATGCTAGATATTCATAAATCATAACAATGTGCCCCGATTCCCCTATCCAAAAAAAAAAAAATCGAAGATCGAAGTCATCTCCGGCGCTGGAAGCAGCATTGGGTCGGCAGCCAGGAAGGCATGTTACCGATGAAAACGCGACCTTTCGTTAAGATTGTAAACGCTGTTACTACAAAATGTCTATGATTTATAGATGATAAAAGCAAGTAGAGTAGTCGAAAAATGTTGTTTTTCGCAGAAAGGAAACATAATACTGAAATAATAATCTAAAAAACAGCAAACTATTTTTTTTTACATCTTTGGCTTTATGCGGGAGTGATGTGTCCGGTCGTCAGCTCTGGAGCGCTCGATCGCGCGCTCGCTGGGTTAAATCGGCAACGAGCCGCGCGCATTCGAGATATCACTCCGCGGTTCCATCGGTCGGAGGCGCGAGGATCCTTCGCTTGCTATTGGCTGAGAGTGGTCCTGGTTTTGGAACATGCTCCTCACATCGCCGGAGTTGACCTCGGTGTGTTGCGATTTTTTATTTTGTTTTTCATATAAAAATCGGCCGCTTATCGCCATGATTTAGGGATTTCTAGGCTGCTTAGAGCCAGCAGAGTGAGTTCTCGCCATGTTTAGGCGATGTCGAAATTCTCCTCACGGCACCTAAATCAATAACGTCATTATTTACATTGCAGTCTACCTGCACTCGTGTAATCATTACTCCGTGGTTCCTGTTAAAGACCCCAGGTTAAAAGTCGTACAGCACTGGTAACATATCTCATTTTGAGATGAGTCACCTCTCACTGTCTAGATATTCAGGATGGTCTGTGCCGTTTTCCCGTTTCAGTGGAGAACTTCATCGCTAAAAGCTTAGACGCCTTCCTTTTAGAGCGCAGCTCTTAGGCGCCCGTTTCCGGCTTGAGCGGCGTCGCCGTCGGCGTCGGCGTCGACGTAACCGCGCGGTGCATTATGGGAAATATCCCATAATGCACCGCGCGAGCCCCCCCCCCCCCCCGGGGGGGTCACGTGACCCCGGGGGCGGGGGGGGTGTCACGTGGCCTCGGGGGGGGGGGGGGCTCGCGCGGTGCATTATGGGACATTTCCCATAATGCACCGCGCGACCCCCCCCCCCTCCCCGGGGTCACGTGACCCCCCCCCCCCCGGAGGAATTGAACAATGAGGGGAGGAGGAGGAGGAGGAGGGGTATACCCTCCCCTGAGTACCCTTCCCTCCTCCTCCTCAAGAGCTGCGCTCCAATTCGGCGTTACAGGGAGTTGTAAACGGCTTTCACTTTTTTTTGTCATTACATTAAGCTATTGGCATTTCTTAACGCTTCTTGAGCCTTCAAAGGATGGTCCTATAAACGCAGCAGCATTTCGTCGATTTATTTACAACTGCATACAAGATGTTCAGGTCTGGACTGCTACAGGATAGAATAGGACATAATATCAATCTCTTGTGATGGCTTAACAACAAACCGATCTCACTAATCGTTCGGCACATGCGTTGCTCAACCATAAATTTAGCTCACGGAAGGCAGACGGCCGTGCATGCGAAGGCTCGTGCCGTCTCGTGCTCCTCAAGTGCAGAGCTCCAGCAAGGTTATTGCAGGTGCAGAAAGACTAAAGTTCCCTCGATGCATTGCGGCAGCGGTGGCGTAGTCAAACTCGCTGGTGAGATTGGTCTATTGCTTTGCTGGCCAGACTATGCTAGTCCAGCAATGATTTCCCCATGACGATCCTCAAGGCAGTTGGCAGTCGACGAAATCTCTGCAAATGGTTAATGCAGACAAATGAAACCGACGGTGAGTTATAAAGGTGGCTTGATATGAACTCCCAAGGTCTGTTCGAATGGACCTTTTGTAGAAATACGCGGTGCGCATGCGCGGAGTATTTGACGCGCCTGGGTTCGAGAGTATCTAGTTCCAAACAATCCGCCATCTTGCATTTCTCGCCTTTGAGCGCCTTGGAGACCCTCGAGACTCAAGTTTTGATGTTGCGAACAAGGTGAACACGAGTCAACGTACTGACGACGCCCATTCTAGATTACGACGTGCACCGCAATCATGCCGGTGAACTGTGTAGCCTTCGGCTGTCGGAACTATTATCGCCCGGGTTGTGGAATGGACCTTATGTAGAAACATCGGTTCGAGAGTAAATAGTTTCAGTACCCTTTCTCTATTCCTTCTGGCCGAGCAGAGAGGGAAGATGGTTTCGTTGTGTCGACTTCGGGGCGGAAGATTACGCACGATGGGGACAAAGGCTAGTTTGGGGGAACCGTATCTAGGTCACAGCGCCTCAATGGGTGAACAAGATGTAGCTGACGTTTTGGGTGTGGAACGGGTGGGAGAGGCCTTGCGCGCGCGTTGTTTTCTCGCCACTTAGCCTCGAACCCAGTCGCGTGTCTAGGAGGCAGCACATATTCGCCAAGAGGTCCATTAACCATGGAGTTCTGAACTATTTCTGTTCAAGTTTAGAGGAGTGCAGGAGTCGTGCGGTGGCGGCGCAGAATCAGTGCAGCCACCGCGTTAGGATTGGCGCTGTGATTGGCTTCCTGTTGGCTATTGTTTCTCCACGCCATTGGCGGAGACTACTCAAAAACTCGGAGGCCCAAGGCCCCCCCCCCCCCCCCCCCTGAAGCATAGGCGTCGACTGCGGGGGCCGTGGGGGCCCTCTGAAATTTCCTTAAAGGGCCCCCCCCCCCCAGGTTGCATATCTCCCGACTCAAAATTCCACCGACCCTCGGATATCGAGCGAGTCTTTCCACGGCGCCGTTTTTGTTTTTCATTCCTGCAAGCGCCGCCCGAGCAAGCGCTGCGACAAACCGCTCCATGCTCGCATGAAACGTTCTCTACACGCTTCCTGGAGAAAACGCGACAGTCCAAAAACGAAGGGCGAAGGGCACAGAAAACGAAGGTAGGAGAGGAGAAAGCAGACTGATTGCCAGAGAGGAAAGGATGGTGTAGTTTTTGTTTATATCTTTTTCGCCTCCTCGAAAGAAAGGGACGAAATGATGCTTCTTTCTTTCCTCAAAGTCTTTCTCTCTCCCTTGATGACCTAAATTTTTTTCTCCTTAAAGCCGTTAAAGCTCTCCCTCTCTTTCTCTCTCTTGGTGAGGAGTTGGTCAATTGCCCGTTGAAGTTGAGTGCGTCGTGCCGTCCGACTGAACTAGAATCAAGTTGGCGTGTGGCTCCCGGCCAGGACTTTTGATACGGAGTCGACGGCTTTGTGCAGGCTGGTCACACCTTGTTGTGATAGGCCTTTGTGAAGGGTGAAGGCCACGTTCACCCCTCTAGCGGCGGGGGTTTCCTACCATTGCATGGCCCTAGAAGCTGCCTGGATGGAGAACTCCTCGGACTTACCAACCTGAGAAACTTTTCTTTGCAAGTGTTGAAGACTGCGCCCATCCTCAACAGATTGTCCGGATTCCCTGTGAATATTTGACACTCTCTACCTACTGCTGTAGCAAGAAGTGAGAACATCGTCTCTTGAACAATAGCTATTTCACTTGTGACCCTTGATTCAGGATACGTTGCGAGTTAAGCCCGTGCTTTGCTGTACCGACATCCGTGCCTGGCCTAGACTTATTTTAACTTTGTTCATTTTCTGTTCAACTTTGAGTCCACGCTGCAGGCGGCGACCATTGCGGCATCAAAACAAAAGCCAAGCTTCAGGCCGATTCAGACACTGGCGTTTGAGTGCGTTTGACTGCGTTGCGTCGAGGACCGAAAGCGAGTCACCGGCACATCTGTGCTTCGTAAAAAGCGTGGAATCCAATTTAAGGAATCATCTTGGCACGCGATATAAGCAGCAGGGATGTCCTGGTTTCTCGCTGCCGCAACGCAGTCAAAAGCAGTCAAACGCAACTGTCTAAACCAGGCTTTAGCCGGGTGATTTTTTTTTTCGTAGTTCTGCTCTTTGATTAAGAATTCTTACGTGAATCATCAATGCCAGTCTTACACTTTTTTATTTTATTTTCTCATTTTTTATGGTGTTCGAAAAATAAAAATGGAGGAACACTTCGTGAGGAAGCGGAAGTCTCCCAACAAACGTGATGCGAGGCCGAGCTGCTTCTCGTCGGGCGCGAGGTCACCACCCTAGGGAGCCATCACTTGCGAAGCCTCGTTACAGTGAACTAGAAAAGGGGTAGTGAGATCAGGCATCAACACGCGCCATGCATCGCTGTGAAGCGGCGAGCGTGTAAAGGTCCCTGATGTACACAGCAGCGCTGCGTAGCATGGGATGGATGATCCGAGGGTTCCGAAGGCCTTCGGCGAAAAGGTTTGACTTGGCGGTTTGACAGCGCGAAATGGCTCCCGTTCAAATCTTTCCCCTGTGTTTTCTGTCGCTTATGTAGATTGTAGTGCGATGCAGAATCAACTACGACGACGACGAGAACGCCAGTGAAGCAGCAAATGCTATGCGATGCATGCCCTACAACAGTCGCTCCCTCTTGTGCCGTGAGCGCTCGCTGAACTCAGTACCCCTCCTCTAGTTGACTTTAGCCTCCTACATTGATAATATCATGAGCACTTCAAGCATGTCGGCAGCAACCGTAACTACTGCAACCGCACACTTGCAAACGATTAGCAATGCCTCGGTTCCTTGCCCTCAAGCAGTGCAGGGACGACGTTACAAACCAATGTGGAAGCTCACTTTCAAGTGGCTTCATTGCGATGCTTCATTGAACAAAATGTTCTGTGAGACCTGACGCGCTACTTATGAGATGCGTGGACCCCTCCAAAACACATCGAAAGACAAGGACTCTAATACCCGTCAGGCGGGCATTTTAAAGGTTTTTAGAACAAGCTCCTTCATAAAATCGGCGAACCAGAGCACGCCGTAGGGCAAGTGCGCATTGAACATCGCGAGCTGGCTGGCTGATTTTATAACGGAGCTTATTGAAAAGGAGCTTCAGAACGCCGTCTGAACGGGGTATTACTTTTGTACGAAATGGCTTCTCCAACTGGAGGAAAGGTTTGCAGCGATTCCTAGACGCAGAGCCCCAAGTTTTCATCGGGCAGCCTTAGCCTTTAAATCATCTGTAGATAAGGGTGCAACTGTTGCTTCTTGTTGCTTTAAAGGACAGCAAAAGAAAATGAAGGAAACTAGAAAGGCGCTTTTAACCATAGTATATATCTTCGTTGCACTACTTGGCATGTCAAGGCTTAGCGGTGCGTGGCTATGATGATGCAGAAAGCAACGTAAGGCAGCTCCTGGAACTACGCACAATTGACATACCAGAGCTGCAATCTTGGCTTTGCCGATCTGAGTACAAACGGCTTTCTCCTGACATTTCTAACGAACTGTTAGAAGTGATGGCTCACGAGGTTTTTTTTTTTTATCATTGACATACGAGGTCCGCGAAACCGGGCATTTTGCCGTGATAGTGGATGAGACAACGGATATGTCGGTCAAAGAATAGGTATCGATTTTCTTTAGAATAGTTAAAGATAACTTCGAGTTTCAGGAGTTTTTTGGTGGTTCTTCTAACGCAGCGACACGAAAGCGACCACACTCTTCGTCAATCTCAAGGACACACTCTGCCGTTTTAGCTTGCCGATTGACATGTGCCGTGGGCCATGTTACGATGGTGCCGCAAACATGAGGAGCCAGCACAATGGGCTGTAAGTGTTCGTGCAACAGGAAGAACCCGAGCGATGTACGTGCACTGTATGGCGCATGTCCTTAATCTCGTGTTACAGGACTTGAGCCACAACGTGAACGTGTGTCGTGACTTCTTGAGTATGATAACTGATCTCATAAGCTTTGTAACGTCCTCCCCAAAGGGTGCCGGTTTGTTTCAAGTGCTGCAACAGGAAGACGAACATACAAATTTTAGAAAATTTTGTCCCACAAGGTGGGCCCTCGTGACTTTTTTTCGGTCACTCTTTCTTAATTATAGAGAGCGGATCATATTTTTCAACCACCTAGCATCTGACGAGCGGAATGACGCTGGGGCAAGAGCGAGCAGATTCCTGAAAGTGTTGTCGAAATTCGTCACACATTTCACGCTGAAACTGCTCTTCCTAAACCTTTCGCGGTTGGAAACTGTAATAGCGTACTGCAGAAGTCAATGCTGAGATTTTACCGAACAGAAACAACAATAACAGACATTATGGAGAGTTTAACAGAAGTAAGGAAAGGATTTTCTCCGTTTTGGAACAAGACACGTGCAGGGGTGGATCAGATGACGTTGACGAATCATCTGCTCTAACACAAAGAGGAAGAAAAACTCGGCGCCAATATGATAATGAATCCGCAGGTCATGTACATCCGTCCTTTGAGGACATACATCGACAGCGGATATGTAATGAATAGTTGGGGTTGTGTGGATATTTATACAGCGAGTCATAGCGGATATGTATCGACAGCAGAAAGATAGTTTCCTCTTTCCGGCACATAAAAACATTAGACGTCAACTAGAGGACAGGCCCTTTTAAATCATGTTGCATTTCTGACTGACCACAGATATCTCACCCGCAAGATAAACGTGAATGACACTGCAGATGGCTTTATTAAGCAATCAACTGTACGACGAAACACTTTTTTCATTGAAAGCTGAACTTTGTGCAAATATTGCAGTGTCCGTCTTCTTTATTTTGTTTATATAACATGGGCGCTTACACGCTCGTCTTTTAGTTCCCTTCCGTTACTTCGTAAGTCGCTTGCTCATCTCTTGATGTATCCCTTTATATAAGGGTTTTTCTGGATTTGTTTGTTTCCAGCTCAGTTCGTTTTTTGTTATTGTATAAATGTTAAAAATGTGTTGTTTTTTTGTTGAAACTGTGTGTTCTTTCACATTTTTCTTTGATTCTGTCGATAAGACAAAAATTGGGTTTAATTAATTGAGTCACGCTTGCGTCTTGTTAATTCATCGAGTGATTATGTTCACGAAGCTGACTTGCAGTGCCCTTTTGTTTGCTCTTGCATTTTCTGAATATAGCAATTGGAGCTACTTTGCTGTATTCAATAGAAAATAAATAGTTTCAGGGCAAAAACATCTTATGTGAATTGACAGCAGTGATGACGTGTTTGCCTGTTTTCATATGAGGGAAAAGAAAAGTAACTGACGATGCCTGAGCGCCTGCGCGGTTGTGAAACTGCTAGCAAGCAGCGTCGCCGCACGGGATAGGAGAGTGGGAGGAGGAGGTAAAATTAGAGCGAGAGAGGTGAGAGGGCAACTGGAGAAGGAAGCAGTGTGGAGACAGAAGGCGGAAGCATTTCCCTCGCCTTTATTTTGTTTTGTAAGCTATACATTTTGTAAGATATACACAACGCTCGACGACGATAAAGACATGATTCTAGATATTATATGTTCACATATAGGAACGGAGAATGCCGGACACAACCAAACGCAAGCAAACGAATAAGTGTAAACTAGTGATGGGCCGAACTTTTTTCGAATCGAAAATTCGGCGCCATATCTTGGAATTCGGCAAAGTCGAATTTTTGACGAACTTCTCTAAAGATTCGGCAAAAATACATTGTTGCCAACCCTAAACCTTGATATATTGTTTTTTCGTCCAAATAAATTGTTTAAGATTTTTTTTAATGCATCATGACACAGTTATTACTAAATAAGATGATACTCTACAATATAATTGTATCAATGTAATTTTTGTGTGTTTCCTGGTAATTTTACAGTGGCTTTTTGCAAAAGTAATGTGACAACGGGGTTGGGCAGTAGCTGGCGCGGTGAGCGCAGTCACAATACGCGAGTTTCGGTTTGGAGGGCTTATCAGCACAAGCCTGCAAGTGTGTATTGTTGGAATAAAGGCGGTAGCACTGTGTTCTATACTTTTTTCTGTGAGACACCGTTTCGTGCGCGAAAATGACTGCGACAGCTGCTGAGCCTTCACCAGAAGAGATAACAATATTATTGTAAATATGCGTATTTTTTTCGATTTGAGTCACTTCAGCTTTGCACGAGTGTGCGTCCCATATTCACAACGTCTCGTTTTTAACTTTGAAAATGCCGGTTTCTGATGTTAAGGCTCACCGGACGTTTAGGAAGACGGGATGAGTTAGGAATGTCGGATGTTCAACTTCGAGCAAGATAGTTTTGTGTTTAGTTTTAGGCGGACAGATGAAAACCGCGAAATAACGCTAATTGAAAAGCAATAAACTTCCGCGGCCTGAAGCTGTAAATGTGAAACGAAGTAAGGCGCATTAAATATATTCTATTAGAGTTGAGAAAGAGTATTTTAGAATAATGTCAGTGTTACGGTTTCCAATTGGTAAAGTATAATTTACTTCAACTGCTATAACGGCGAGGAGGGCTTTAAAACACTTGTCCGTCAATGTTTCAACAACCTCGTTGCATCACTAAAAAAATCAAATGAAAATCACATTATCCCCAATGTACCGCATCATTTGTCACTTGCGCATTGAACTGCGTCGTTTTTGCGTCAATTTCTGGTCGATATTTTGTTCCTGAAGCAGAAAATAGTGAAGACAACCACACTTACAGAGGCTGACAAACATACAGTTACCATGCCGCCTATTCCGCAGCTCGCCCTAACCGCTGGTAGTACTACACTGTAGGATGGTAACCGCCCGACAGCACGGCGTCCATTTGCAATCCATGACCCCGTCGCGTTCTCGCGCCAACGTCTCGCGTGTGCGCGGACGTTTGCCGAATCTTTGCCGAACTTTTCTTCGAACGTTCGCCATGTGCCGAATTTTGCCGAATCTGAATTTCGGCAGATTCGGTCCATCGCTAGTGTAAAGTAAACTGGTCACCGCCCCAGAAATAAACATCAAGCTGAAGCTGTGACATACCATTATGCTCTCTCAGATCGAAATTTGCACCCGAGAAGCTTAAAAAGTAACTTCCCCCTATTGCATCTTAGAAAAAAATGGAGAATCCACTCACCCAAGCTGCCCTCATTTGCGTGCGCTGATAGTCCATGTCGACAACGACCCCATTTCAGCAGCGGGGAGCATGTTGCCAACGAAGCAGCTTCCTAGAAGTGGCCCTTGCATTCAGATGCTCCATACGTCCTTGTTATTAGAGCCGCCCTGGCTAACCTCAGAAGCGCACATCATGAAGCACACACCAAAGAACGTCCGTCGGAGGATGGTCGAGGATCAAGTCGAGGTAGCCGAGGTGACGAGTGTGGTCACGTGAGCATAGTTTCAAAATTCGTTGAACTCACTCTCCTTTTTTATGCGCTTTCTCCCCCTTTTTTCGTCTTAATGCGAAAGCATTAACTGTCCTACGGAGCGAGCTGACGTTATCAGTTTAAAGCGCGAAAATGGCACCTAGTTTCCACGATCGCCTTCGGTTCCATTGGCTGGCGCGCGTCGACGGGGCTGCCATTGACCGCTGCGCTCGTCAATTTCCACGACCGCTCACCCCATGGCGCTGCGCGTTCATCAGCGCGCCGTTAACACGGAGCGTCCAAGGTCACCAGTGGAGCACGCGCGCTGACCGGCGACGAAAAGTACGCAGCAGACAAAAAAGGGAGCGGACGAGCGGCTTGCATGCTTTCGCATTCACAACTTATAGACCTTTTCCGCAAGGGCGCCACCATCTTGATTTGCCGTCACTTCCAGTATAGGCGAAAACATTGTTTTGCCGTCGCCACGCCAATAGAAGGCATTTAGGACATAAACGTAACCGTCACACATTCAAGTTTTGCCTCCCCTCTATTTTTTTTTTTTTTTTTTTACTATTTGCAGGTTGAAACGTTCTGGTATTTTTTCGTCGCCCATACCGAATATGCCTACATGGCGGTCGGGGGAGAGAATAAGCGGAAAAGGTCTATAGACCTTTTCTGTGTACTCTCGTCCCCAACCACCTAATAGGCGTATCCGGTATGGACGACGAAAAAATACTAAAATGTTTCAACCTGTAACTAGTAAAAAATAAGGGGGAGGCAAAACGATAATGTGTGACGGTTACGCTTATATACTAAGTGTCTTCTACTGGCGTGGCGACGGCAAAACAATGTTTTCGCCCATACTGGAAGTGACGACATTTCAAGATGGCGGCGCCCTTGAAGAAAGATATAAGAAATGCTTAGATGTACCTTGAGCTTTTTTATTTTTCTTTTTTTTTGCTGGAAAGGAAATATAAAGTTTCACGTAAAGGTTAGAGTGAGGGTTACGTTACCGCGATTTTTATAGACAGAGGAATACATGTCGGTTGCCATTCAAGTATAACCTTCAGATTGGTTTTGTGGCGTTCAGTTTGAGCCTCGTAACCTATAGTATTTACGAAAATTATTTTAACATAAAAACGACTGCCGTTGCCACTTTTATTTTATAGATTATTTCGGTTTAGAAACCACATTTAAAGTAACAGAGCTTAGAGAGTAGGGTTGACGCCTGACGGGAAGTGGAAGTCTTTTGCCGCTCTCTGACCTGCTTCTGCACCCGAAGGCACAGCGAACAGACACGTGAATGAAGCGAAATACGCAACGTTAGAATGCTATTCCCTGAAAATACGTGTGTCACGGCGCTAAGCGGTTGAGAGGAGACCCAGAGCCTTACAGCAGAAGCTGGGCCGGACAAAATATGGTGGCTCATGGCGGCGATTCGTAACAGTGACGATGATAATTACGGCACACGTCTAACGCGACTGCTGCCGTCCAATGATGCCAAAGAAAATCAAAACATACTCGGCTATAGTGAGACTGCTATCGGCAAAGCATGAATGGGAATGTGGTACTGTATTCAGTGTCACTGATTTGTACGCTGGCGGCACCACGCAGTGGTACCCTCCAGCTTACAAACCAGTGTCACTGAATTTATTTCCTCATTATGAACTCTCTAGCCACCTTACCGCATGCGCTGCCAACGCAGCCGCACTGCGGTGGCAGCGCGGCTGCGTTGTTTAGAGAAGCTCTGTACAAAATGTAGCGCCAAAACAACATAAGTGCCTAGTAATTTAAGATCAAAAACAACACCGCTGCTGGTGGTGCTGCAAGAAGCAAAATTTGAGCGGAACGGTGGCCCACCGTCTCCGTGAAGGAACAATGCAAAAACGGTTAATGTGCAGGCGAGTTGGTGTAAGTTGTACATGATGATGGAAACCTGAGACTGTGGTTCGAAAAACAGAAACTCGTGAAGTAGGAAGAAAAAGGGGCCGACTTTGAAGGACTTTGGGCAACTGGGTCTCCTTTTGCCTTCCTGTACACACGCTCAATGAGTGTGTGTACATATTTGTTCACATATTGAAAACAATTTCAGAGGTTGTTCATTATGTGGACGTTGATTTTGAAAAGAGTTCTGTCGACATCAAAGATTCGTTCCTCGGCTTTATCTACATAAAGAAAAATGCCTGAAGCTTTGTAGAGGTCGTCCTAAAACAGCCAGAGAAACCCAATGTATTTACAGGATTGTCGGTCCCAGTGATAAGGCAATACTGCTGTGATGGTTGACAAAGTAGTGCAAACATAAATAGAGTTGAAGAAAACAACTTGCAAGTGTTTGTAAACTGCGATATTTACTCCCTCAATTTTGTGGGCCTGCACGCTGCACAGAAAAACACAATGGCGGTTCGTTTTTCGAAATAATTGAAGCACTTTATGGTGTAGTTTTCTCGCTCAACGCAGTTATGGTAAAAACTAACAAACGCTGTGCCTATGGTTGTGAAGTCGATCAGCGTCGGCAACTAGGTTGAATGTAAGGACGGAACCAGCGAAATCTGTCAACAGGTATCTTGAGGAGGCACTTCAGGTTCTACAGGTAGTGATAAGATGGCGTTCAAAAGAGACTGCAAGATACGAAAAAGAATTTTCACGATTCTGCCTTACACATGAAAATGCTTTGAGGTTATTTTCGTACTCAAAGAGAAACACTGGTAGGCAAGTCCCTTGATAAGGGGGCCTCGTCTCTGCGAAAACTTGGGCATCAAAATGTAAAGAGAAAAGAACACCCAAGATAAAAAAAAATCAGCATAAACATTATAAAGGGGGCGGTTTAACAACCAAGCAGAAAACGTAAAGAATCATTAAATGTACACTTAACCGTCTTAATATAAAAAAAAAAAAAAATCTACGAGAGGTTCGCTAGCCTACACAACACCGATGCCGAGTTTTACTTCCTCATGGTTATTGACGTACACTGCGGTTCCGACAAGGAAAACTTAAAGCGTAACTGTGACTAAAATTCGAACAAAAAAAATGACCGACACCGATTTACGGAAACTAAATACTAAGACTGCCAGAATAATACACTAATGGAAAATAGCGATCCATTCCAAAACCGATATTAAAAATCCTACCACCAGCTTCGCATCGGGCATTCAGCGGGTTGGCTGTTTGTCAAGCAACTTTATGACCCGATGTTATGTTCGTACTCAAGGGGACGCTTTCGTACTGCCACTTCTTTCACCGTGCTTTTCTGCTTCGTTTTTAGCCGCCCCAGCGGATGATTTTTGCTTGTTATGTTATGTCTTAGCGGCCGTCGTTTGTATATCACTCCTCAACGATCACGCACGAAGATTATTGACTTCCTGCTCGCTCAAGCGCGTCGTGGTGCCGAAGTGCAAGGAGTTCGGGGACTGGCATCGTTCTGCAATACCGGGCACTGCTTACTGTTCCTGCTCATGCCTTCCTGCTCAGCGTGAGCGTACGATAAGCTTCCACAACGCTTCTGCAACGTGCATTGCACACCATCAAGATGCTTCCTGCCAAAATGCTTCCTGTCAGACTACAATGAATGAAAACCTTTGTAAACTTTCGGACTGGTGCGACCTTCAGAAAATGAAACTTAACTTCTCTAAAACCGTCTCAATGACATTGACTAAAAAAAAAATCCCCTTTTCTACATTTACCATTTTTGCAATCAGTGCATTCAAGAGGTTTCCTCTGTGAAATACTTAGGTCTAACAATTAAAAACAACCTCAAATGAAACCAGCACATCAACAACATATGTGCCAAAGCGTTCAGAAAGCTATCTTTCTTCGAAGAAAACTCAAAGGGTGTCACTCGGCTGTGAAACTTGAAGCTTATCGGTCTCTGGTTCGCCCAGTCCTAGAGTACGCCTCTATTGTGTGGGACCAGTCTTTTGTGAAAGACATTGCGGAAGTGGAGCGGATCCAACGTCTTGCTGCAAGATTCATCCTATCAGACTACCGCACTTCATCATCAGTAACTAACTTGTTAAAGTAGCTTGAGCTTGAACCGCTCCAAGTTCGCCGACAAATCTCTAGGTTGAAGTTTCTTTACTTACTTTATAACAATTCATCTGGTCTATCGAGTGACACTTATCTTCCCTCTGTGCCACAAAGATCAGCTCGACTAAATCGCTTCAAAGTCATATGCCCATACTTTGCCAGAACTAACCTTTTTTAGAGGTCATATTTTCCTAACACAATTAAACAATGGAACTGCTTGCCGTCATTGCTTGTGGAATGTACTGATGTCAACCAATGCCAACATCTATTGACTAAACTGCTTTTGTAACCCTCTCCTGCTTGGGTAGCGCTGCTGCCTGCAGTATATGTAAATAAATAAATAAATAAATAAGTAAATAGTAGTTTGAGCACCTCTAAGGTCTTTATTTGACCCAAAATAAAGTCATTTCTCTCGCTCTCTCTCTTCTGAGAAGATAAGTGGGGGCTCGTTTTGAGCCTTCGTTGTGAACACCGCGCGCGCTCGGTTATGGCGCCGCGTCAAACTCGCTTCTCGACCTGCAATGCGTCTTGATATTTGCTACAGATGTTTGATATCTACAAAGCAGAGCAAAACAACCGCAGCATCTCATCTGACTGATTGGAACTGCTCTTGCGACTAGGCCAGTCGCGCGTTTTGCAGTAGCGTGGTACGAACTTTGCATCACACGATGGACCCGGCCGAGGTGCCCGCAATCTGACGGAGGCTTATTGCGGAGGAGGCGCTGTGTAACCGACCTTTCGGTTGCACGTCAAAAGATCCCCAGGTGGTCCAAATTAATCCCCAGTCCTCCGCTGGGGCGTGCCAGATGCCCGTCGTTGGTTTGGCACGTAAAACCCCCAAATTTGACTTTGACGATGGACATGCAGCTAATCACCGGGGTTGCCACCTTCTCGAGCCAGTCGTTTCAGTTTCGCCGTAGACCCCCAAAACAAAGCTTTGAGATAAGATATCTACAAAACTACACATGGCATTGAAACAAAAAATACACCTCCTAATCCAGGGACACTTCCTGCACTAAAAAAAGTCGTAACACTAAAACCGAGAAATTGTACTTGCGTTACTCTTTAAAGACAAAATGCTACAGTTTCGGAGACTTCTACATCTGTGGCGACAACACACATAATTTGTATGAAGAAATATTAGACTGCAATATTAGACTTAGCCTTAAAGCGGAATGACCTGAAAGTATCAATACCTGAAGAACTCCTTCAATTTATTCCCCAGTGTGGAGATGAGAGCGTATAATTCCCCAATCTTCGCATCGCCATTAAAATACTGCTAACCATAACAGTTTCCATAGCCGCCTGTGGCAGGTCTTTCAGCAAGTTGAAATTATTGCTTTGTATTTACCAGCTTCAGTAGGAGGGACAAACTTGTGATCTCGCCCCTTTGACTGTAAAGAAAAAAGAAATGGAGCAAGCTGACTTTGATAACCTTGTAGAACCATTCGCTTCAGCAAAAATTAGGGAATCGGTGGCTGAGCGGGCTTGAGCATACCAGCTCGGAGCACGTGGAGCGAAAGCTCGCGCTGCAGGACCCAGTGATCCTGTGTCCATTCTCCATCCCTGCCCGTTTCGATCTCGATGAGCATCGTACCGCCGTGCGGTCGTGTAGCACTACTGCTTGACGCACTTCTTTGTAGTTTGTCTGAAAATGTGCTGAACACACGAACAAACATTGCTGAAACAGTAACCCAAATATGAAACCGAAATAACATTTTTTTGTGAAGTTTTTAATTTACAATTTCGGTCCTCACCGGGTTTTTCAAAGTGAGTCTTTACTGGCAACAATGAAAAAGTTACGTCAGCGGCTAGGTGACGCAAGCTACCGCCCGTTACAAAGGGTACAGCCATTAACATCCATTCATCCATCCAACGGAAGGCAGGGGTTCACTCTTTGCACTGTAGAATTTGTTTCCGACTGATTACAAGCAATTTTATGGTGTCCAATGAATGATTTGGAAGCTCGCTCCAGCACCCGCGCAGCAGGACGAAACAAATGCTCGGCATAGTCCAATTCTAGACTGCCCACGGGACCTGCAAGCCTGCCTTCCCCTGACGTGACGGCGCTGAAAAGTGCGAATATGTTTAAATGTTGGCTTTGGCTTTATTTTCATTGGCCGATTTCAAAATAACTATTCTGAATTTCGCGATACTGAATATTATGCCGGAAAGGATAAAGGACGGCGATTCTGAAACTATAGTTAGTTGGGGTAGCTCAAAAAATCGTCGGAGTACTTCTTTCACAGTTGTACTGCACTGGAGAAATTTATCATCTACAGTTGAGACACCAGACGGCCACTGAGGCTGATTAACCTCCGGCTGTATATAAACATACACATACCATTATTCAGCATAAGCAAGAATAGTTAAGTCGTTGCTTTTATGCAAAGCCATGCTGTATTAATATATTTTTTTTTATAATCAAAGGTGGCAAATAATTTTTCAGAAACCTAAACGGAACTTTACTGTCGATACTATGTCTACAACTTTATCTAAGTGATTTCGCGATTTATCAAACTAGTTACATGCTTAGCTTCTCTCTTGTGTGTGGTTCAAAGTTATTTAGAATTAATACAGTTCCTTATATCAACTTCTTTTTTCCTTTTCTTTTTTTGCCCCAAATATGGGCGCCAGGCGCGGATTAGGAAGTGGTTTGACAGTATAGCTTTTCTTGTTTGGTATCTTCCATCCGTGTGTGCTCAGTACAATACAATGAAATGGATGCGCTGAGACACAGCGAGCCCGTTTTCGTGAGCACCCGGGATTTCACACGAAGTCATCATCACCACCTTTGGGAGCAAAAAAAAAACTACTGGTGTTGGGCTCCGTCACCCCTAGGTACGCTATTGTTCGTGGTTTCGGTTCCCGGTGGTGTATAAATGTCTATAGGCTTAATTCTGAGTAAGTTATGTTTTACATCCCTTTTCGGTTTCGTTTCCATGGTAACCTAGTTGGTTGAACCAATACCACCTAGTGGAAAAGACGGCCTGCGCCCCTCCCCCCCCCCCCCCCCACCGCAAAAAAGGAACACAAACAGAAAGACGTTATTTTTTGTGGGTTCACGCAGTGCTCACATGCCCTGAGATGGGGTAGGCGCGGACACACGCACGGACGAACGAACCAACGTACAAATATCTGGTAGTAGAGATTTCAGTTATGAAGCATTCCATTTTAGAAATACACAAAACCTGTGCTAGAAGGCTTCCTGTATTTACGGCGAGCTATATAAAATGCGCTTTTGTCCTTTAACGAACCGCCTCGTACACTCGTCGACCTCCCACAGCGCGCCATTCATCCCTACTTTCGATGGCAGTAGACGCCCGGGTGCGCTAAAATACAAAAAGAAGAAAAAAGAAACACGCCTACACGTGAAGCGCCGACGTAACACGAGAAGCTGTCACCGGCAGCGGCGGAAGATCTTGCTCAACAAGAAAGCCACCTTAGCGGTGACTGCACGGAACGACAGCGTCGCATTAGCGCATACCCGTGGCATGCAGAGGGGGCCGGGGGTTAACGTCCCTGCGGCTTCCCTGCCAGGCGACAACAAGTTGGGTAAACACTGTCACTGCAACTTGTCAACTACTAGGTTCCGTGTGTATTACACGCGGCGGTGGATACTACGGTCGATGTCAAGACGCGGATTGGGTTCTGTAGTTGGCCGTAATCCTTTAGTTAATCCCGGCGTTCTCTCTCGATCCGTTACATGCGGGGTTGTCGTTTGCTAGTATACCGTGTTCGCTCGATTCTAACGCGCACTGTTCGATAGGCAAGCGCCTGTTTTCAGCCAGACCGACCGTATACGGAGAGGCGAACAAAACGGCATGTTCGTTTTGTGCATTGGACCGCAGTTCTTAGGCGCCCATTTCCGGCTTGAGCGGCGACGCCGTCACCGTCGGCGTAACCGCGCGTTGCATTATGGGACTTTTCTCATAATAACGTCGCACGTGACGTCACATGTGACGTCACCCTCATGACGTCCAGTGGCGTAACTAGGGGGGGGGGGGGGGGCAGGGGGGTACAAGTGCCCCGGGCGCCACTTGGGAGGGGGCGCCGAGCCGAGTCCACCCAACATGTGCCCTATGGAAAAAAACGGCAGCGAAGCTACGCGAGGGGCGCGAAATTTCATTTGCCATGGGCGCCGTCATATCTAGTTACGCCACTGATGACGTCACATAGCACCTAAATTTGGCGGTAAATTTTTCCGCTAAATTTTGCGGGCGAAATTTCCCCGCTAAATTTAGCCAAAAAATTTCCCCGCTAAATTTAGCGGGAAATTGTTCCGCTAAATTTAGCGGGGGAATTTTTTCGCTCAATTTAGCGGGAAAATTTTTCCGCCAAAATTAGCTGGCAATCTTTTGCGCTGAATTTAGCGGGAAAATGTCTCCACCAATTTTTTCCGCTAAATTTAGCGGGGAAATTTTCTTGCAAAATTTAGGGGGGAAATTTTCCCACTACACTTAGCGGGGAAATGTTTGCCCAAAATTTAGCCGGGGAATTTACCGGGAAATTGTCCCACAATTTAAAAATAATAGTAATATTAATAATAATAATTATTATTATTATTATTATTATTATTATTATTATTATTATTATTATTATTATTATTATTATTATTATTATTATTATTATTATTATTATTTGCATACAAAAATGTGATTCCCGGTATATTCCCCTCCGTACCCTTCCCTCCTCCTCCTCAAAAGTCGCGCTCTAATTCGGCATTACAAATGATTGTAAACGTCTTTCGTTTTTTTCTTTCTTTTTGGGGGGTGGGATGCTTAATGTTGTATTGAAGTAAATTTACCAAAAACAAAAGAAAGCGATGTTGTATTTATTGTATTACTTTGTTTCCTTTAATATTACGTATGTGTAATAAAACGCAGATGATTCGCACCGCTCGTATTGAATAGCGCTGCGCAATTCGTAACTTTCACGATGCAAGGGAAAACCACGAAATATCGGCTTTCTTTGCAGAGTTGAAGCAGCGTGGAAGATGTGCTATCTGATTCGAAACAATATTCGCGCACCTTTATAAAAATCAGAACAAACAAACAAACAAACAAAAACCGTCGAGTTTGGTTTCCGTTGCGTATACATCGCTCACCTTACAAAACATCCAAGAAGCTTATAACTAACAGCCGACATTTTGTCAGGATGCTTATCTTCGTTAGCACCATAATAAAAAACAAAAACTCTTCACTAAGAAGCTTACGCAATAAGCGGTTTCCTCGTTAAAAAAATGAGCTGTTTTAAGCCCTGAAGACTGCCTCTTAGCAAGACGCCCCCCTCCAATATGATTCTTCGATGAGATTATTTTTATGTATGTTATATCTTCGAATACCCTTGTGATTTTTTACAACTTCCTCATAAGGCGGCAATTAGCTCTCAGAAATCCTTAAAGGGGGAACGCACTTTGCATTTTTTTTTCTTCAAGTATGGTGCCAGATAAACTCGGCGTTCGCTATTGTATTGACTATGTAATGCCGCCTAACGCGTCAGACTTCCTCAAGCTACAAAGAACTCGTAGTCTTACTACTGCCAACATTTGCCAAAAAAAAAAACAGATGTTGCCACAAGGCGAGACGGGATACCAAACGATAAACTGAAATGACCTTTGAATTTAAAATGACAGGCGAGCAAGATCCTAAAGTTTAAAGGACGCGACATCTTTCTTTTAAAGTTAAAAAAGCTCACATGAATAAATCCAATTTTCTTTGAACTGCGTGGGTTCTTTTCAAAATTGAAGTAGAAGTGGAGACATTATTTTTATTCTGTGTGTTTGTTTAGGGGGTTGTGGCGAGACATATATTTAGATATTGGATGAGCAAATATAAAGCATATAAAACTTTAACTTTTATTTATTATGTCGCCTTTCAATGTTATTCTTATATTTCTCTAGTTTGCTCCCGGCAAATTTTTCACAGCTTATCACACGAGGATTACGACCTGTGTGTTTACTTTTTAACTCTTTTGGTAAACTGCAAAATTATGTTTCAGATCTATACGTAATTGAGTTGAGTGATACTCCTTTGTTTCTTTATTCATTCATTCATTTCAGTTTGTTGTGGCACTATTGGGATAGAATATGGCTTAAATCGCATATTGCGTAAGCCATATTGCACAATCTTACACATCCAAAACCAAGCATTTATATATTGTACTATATATCAACCCATTAGAAAATTAACAACGCGTAACAAGGGGCAAGTAAACACGGAACTATAGAACCACGTAAAAAGGCAAAGGTTACAGCATTATTACTTAGTATTTTCTACGCTTACCGAAACCAAATGCGAAAAGGCAACTAGCTTAAAGGGATGCTGAAGCGAAATTTTGATTTCAGAAAAACAACGCAGAAGCGCTAGGCGGGACGCTACAAACCCGAAATCATCTCCCATAAAGCGATATCTCCAACGGATGGTCTTATTTTTGTGAAAAGAAGAGCGCGCTTGAATAACGCCAAAAAGGCCCGTGACGTCGCCATTCTCGTTTCCTCCTCTTCTCGCTTTGACTCCGCGAGGACGCGAAGAGAGAAGGGAGCAAGGCCGTTCCCCTTCCTCCTCAACTATTCAGCAGGAAACGCGACGTCGCGATTCTCACTTAATCGCGTCCTTATTTCACAAAAATGTGGCCATCCGTTCGAGATATCTCTTTATGAGTGAAAAAAACAGGGAGTGCGCAGGCGAGCTGGTGGAAGTTGACCATGATGTATAATACCCGAAAGTAGGTAAAAGCTGGGAAACTTGGTCGAAGAAAAAAGACAGGAGGAAAAGGACGTCTTTATCAGTGGTGTTTTGGGGCTTGTGGAGCCCCGTTGAACACTCCCGCTACCCTATTTTGTAATTTTGGTTCATCATCCCTTTAAAACAAAAAAACAAGGAAGAAGAAAACCATAGTGTTGTTACGGGTCGCATCAAAGTCATATGAGAAAAAAAAAAAAAAAAACATGCGTAAAACTACCGTTGGACCGAAGATTTGCCGAATATATACGACGTAAAGAGTGTATGTCATAAGCGCTAAAATCAATTTCTGTAAGGTTGAGTAAAATTGCGAGTCATATAAAAGGCCGATTAATCGGTGCACTTTCACTCTGATGAACTAACAGATTTCAGAAGATTGGTGAGACATTTGGTGGCGGTTACTAAATATTAACGGCGGAATACGTTATTCGGATGGCAAGTTTCGAGCTTTACATTCTTTTGACGATGGATTTATTGGACTTATACCGGGTCAAAAATACTACCTCGCCTAATTTTTTTATTGTATTTTATGCGTTAGCATTAGAAAGCTTGTCTTGACGAAAACCCAGCGGTGTCTTTCGTTTGTCAGTTGTCGAGTGCGACCCTTCCGTTTGTCCGAAGCGCTGACGTGAGTAAGCGTCAACCTCTCCCTCTCTCCCCTGCACTGACAAACTGACAGACGCTGCCGGGTTTTCGTCAAAACGAGCCCTTTCGTCTTCGACAAAGTCACGCATTCCCAAAGAATCCACCAATGGATCTTCCAGGAATTGTTTTAGGTATGTATGTAAAGACTTAAAAGCTCATTTTTACACGAACATGCATATAGGCGCGACGATTAACTGCTTGGCTGTTCTAAGACAAAGTTTGTTTTATCAGCCGATTTTCATGGATTTCTGTAACGTTTGGATGTAACAACCGGCTGTAACGGCCGGCTGTAGTGACTGATTGTAACAAAACACCGACACCGAGAAACATGACACCCATAGGAAATTACATAAACGGACTTCAACCCTCTGGCAGGATTTGGACTCACCCTGGAGATTCTGAGTCAAGTACGCGTGCTTTGCCGACTGAGCTATCCAGGATTTTGTTTAAATATATATTTATATTACATCAAAGGAGATGCAATACATTCACAACGTGGTCATTAAGGGTTTTCTCTATACAATCTTAGTTGCCATGTTAAAACTCTTCGATGTCTTGAAGATCGTTAAACAGTCAGTCATGGACTACTGTTTGAATATCATACGCATTTTTGGCGCGGGTTACGAACTGAATGAAATGTAGGCGTAAAGTTCTTGAGTGCTAATTCTCATTCCTTATGTTGAGACGGGGCTCCCACATGCTACATAATCCTGGGAGCATTACCATGTCATACGAGAAGTTAACTCATTGATATATCACCATTGCAGCATAGGATTCCTGAAGGTATATCAATCGAGACAAATATGAGTGTCTTCCTCAGATCTACCGGCCATTTGGTAGCCAACCGTGGTCAAGTTGGCACTATTACTTTCGATATGTCAAGAGCTTTTGACAGGACTTTACACAACACACCCTTTGCAAACAAAACAAAAAAATATGTGGCTGGTACTCTACTTACTGTTCATGATTTGCAAGCTATTTGGAATAGCGCCAGAATCAAGTTAGTTTTTTTGTTTGTTTGTCTGTGCCTTTTGTATCCCTATCAGGTGTGCCCCATAGGCCATGGCACACCTTGGGCCCTTGTTTTTAAAGTTCAGTAATTACCTGCCGTAACAGCTGCAGAGCTCAAAAACATTATTGTACGCCGATGACTTGCAATTGTTCAGCAGAGTTGATAATATGGAGGATTGCCTTTTGTTACAAAACGACGCATGGTCTATTGAGCAGTGTGTATAACAAATAGACTACAACTTAAAGAAAACTGCGCTCATGTCGATCACTAAAAACACGAGAGCATAGTGATCAACTATAACGTCTCTGAAGAGCAGATATAGCGCGTATCTCTCGTATCGGATCTTGGTGTTCAAGTGGACTCCAAGCTAGATTTTCACTAACATATGGTGCACATAGCAAATCAGGCATTGCGATGTCTTGGCGCAGAATTACGGCTAACAAGAAAGTTTCGAAGCCTTCACTGTGCTTGCTCTCTTTATTGTTCATTTGCCCTGCAGCGTTTAGAGTTTGCATCTGTAATGTGGAACTCTGTTTTTTAACCTATTATAGCAATGTAATAGAAAAGGTACAGGGGAAGTTTATTCGTATCATATACGATAAACACATTGGTCGTCTCCGTTTTATACCTATAGCTAAAAAAAAAACATTGGTCGTAAAAGATTTTTAAGGGGTTCTTCGGCTTGTCCATATTTTGCACCCTAAAACGTTATTGTATTGAAGCATCCCCTAAAAGGCTTCTTCGTAAAAAATCTATAAAGAGTTCTTTTAAGCTCTTTTTTTTATGCGAAAGAGTTCTTCATCACCCAGTTGCCTTTCTAGTGACCCACGGGGCGATAGTGCTTGGGGCGAAACCGTCCTTCACAGGTTGAAAGAGTTCTTGTGGCGTCGAAGGTCCTTTCAAGAACGGATGTTTTTAGAGTGTCTGGTTTATCTTGGCTAACCTAAGCCTTCAGTCTCTTCACGACAGGAGGCTTGCACGCGATATGAAATTTTTACGCCAAGTTCTGCATGGTACCCTTGACCAGAGTGTCGAACCGGAACCGAACCGAACCGAAAACTGGAACCAAACCGTTATTTTTAGCCAAACCGGAACGGAACAGAACCTGAAATTTTGGCCGCCATTTTGGAAATGAACCGGAACTGAACCGGGAAAAATATAACGGTAACCGGTTTAAAACGGTTCACGGTCATTTTTTTGTTAGTATGACAAAATGAATATTTAAAATAAATATTGGAAGCTGCATTTGTATTTCTATGTATTGAACAAGTCTTTATATACAGAATTTCAGTGTACGAGAAATTGTGGGGTTTTGTGGCGCTTCTGTATTCGCCCCTTGATTAATCATAATGTCAATAACATCATGACGTCACGTGGTAATGTAACGTCATGATGTCACGTCATGCTGACAAGTGATGTCATGTCACGTTGCCCCGTGACGTCACGTGGCGAACTGCGTCAAGTCGATTCAAATTGAAAACTTTAATACATTTATTAGTGTTTTTGATGCCCTGACGTCACATGACATCAGGACTTCGCACCGCTAGCCAAGAGACACTGTGACGTGCTCGACTGTCATATGAGCCCGAGTCGAGGTCTTGGCTTCATGACAATCACCATCTCCAAGTATTCGGGTAATGGCTCGTGTTCAATCAAAAATAAGAATAGCCGAACTCCAACAAAGTGTGAAGCTCAGCCCATACTCTACACTGACGGTATGTAATTAACGTCAGATCATGTGGCCCCTTGTTCTAATTGCGAGTTGGGGAGGGGAAAGCTGTTCCTTTCCTTTATTTTGTCTGTGTTGGTTATTGCGCGGAGAGGAAAAACTAATGTGTGGTTTTGCAAGATATCTATATCAGGGATTAGTTCTTAGCGATATTTACTCAAATTACAAAAAAAAAAGAATGTTGCACGACTCATTTTACAGTACCCATCATTGAGTCACCCCTGCATGTTTTTGTTGTTGCTGAACTGCTTCAGAAACGTGCCTCCAAGAATAAAAGCACCGAAAGGTCTAAATGTGACCTATTAATCTGGCGTTATATAGAACTGCAAGTATGTACGGGAGGGATACCTGAAACAAAAAAATCCTAGTGGTTGCAGAGGGACAGCCGAACGTCCGCAGCTGCTCTAACAGGAGCTTCGTTCTCAAGTTCTTCCCCGAGCTTCGGACACCTCCGTATATTGTTTAAACTTCACAGTTTTTGGGTGCAAAACAAAAGCCATGGAGGTTTACTGTTAACAAGTGACACAAATATATGGAGGATTACTGTAAACAAGTGACACAAATATGTTTGCCGAATGAACACCCCCGAACGGAGGAGGGAGTCCCCCCGGAAGTAAGAAGTATTCTGTGGGGAAAAAGAAAAATGGGGCGAGGGGTAGTCTTAAAAACATATTGTGTTGTAAAGAGGTATTTACATGAGGGACAAATCTCGAGGATTTCTCCCCGGCGCGCGCATCAGGCATCGCAAACTTCAGGCTTTTGCGATGCGGCACCATGACGTCAGCTACGCGACGGAGCGGAGGGGGGGGGGGGGGGGGGGGGGGCCGCTCGGGCGGCACAAACAATCCTGGTTTGGCGGCGGGTCAGTTTGTTTTCAATCCTGTTTTGTAGCTAAAACTTTTTAATTTCAAATGTAAAGCTTGCTAAATTCGTCTTTGGTAATGTTATAGCGCTGGAACCGCCCAACTGGACTGCAAACGCTGACATATCTTTCTCCCCGGCACCTCGTAGGAGAGAGTGAATGACGAAGCTGGGGAGGATAATGCGCCCGCTTTCGACGTCACGCTCATCCCTGCGCAGATTTCCTTCCCGTGTGAATGCCTCGTAAAGGTTCATCTGCCCTGCAACTTTGGCACAGATCAGAAATCGTCGCCCCGGAAACTACTTTGTTTACAAAAGCACTCTTGCCAGAAGGCGCGTTTTTGTGGTGCCAGACGCTCGGGCCGCTCACGACGACGCTGCCACAAACAAGAATAATTTGTGTCTATCAAACACACGGCTTGCACTGAGCGCAAACCTTCTGCAGCGTGGATTTTGCATTACCGGATTTAAGCTTTTCAGCAAGAAAATTCGCAGTGCGATGACGTCTCGAGCAAACAACAGGTGTGTTCGATTCGGTTAGAAAGTTCTGAACTAGTTTTGTCCTGACTTCAGAGGAGTGCAGAAGTCGTGCAGCGGCAGCGCAGAACCAGTGCAGCCACCGCTTTTGGACTGGCGCCTTGATCGACCGCCGAAGTGAGGATAAAACGGTTGAGTAAGGCGTCGTCTGCTTTTGCCGTCTACTGTGTCGCCAAGGCAATTCGTCTGCTAGCGCTTGGATGAGAGCACTTCGCGTTCATTTTATATTAGTTTCTTTAACAAAGTATTTTACATGCATGTTTTTTTACACTAAACGATGTATTAAAAAAGGGAGTGCAGCATCTAATAAACACGTCTCAATTTTTTTATGGTTACCGTCCACTTTCGTGCTGCGGTTGCTTTCATAGACGTTTCATCGATCACGTACTCCCGGACACCTCCGCGAAATCAAGACGACAATGTCCCGTCAGAATCTACTAGTGGCAGCAGTATCGCTCATCGAGGACTAGAGCGACGATAAGCTCGACGACATCGTCGCCCTTGCCTCGATTGTTCCGCCGCGGACTGACAGGAACAGGGTTCCCCTGAACTACGAAAACGTGATCGACACGTACTTCGACTTTGAGTTCATGCGCTTGTTCGTGGCTTTCAAGAGAGACAGACGCGGAGCTGGCTGGCCGATATGAAGCTTCGGCGTTTTACTCAGACCCCGTTGGTGGACGACCGCAGTTTTTGGCGATGAAGACGTTGCTGATCGTGCTTGTAGTCACTTAGGCATGAGAGCCACAGTGTACCAGATTGCGGACCGCTTTGACAAAACGGAGTCGTCCGTTCACCTCTGCTTTGAAAGAGTGCTGAACTTTCTGAGCGGCATCAGCGCGTAAATATTCACATGGCCTGACCAGGAAGGACTTCGGAAGAGTCAAGCCGGCTTCCTGAAGAAGACTAAGAGGAAAGGGCCCCACAAAACGATCCGGGCGATTGATGGATGCCATGTGAAAATCCTGCGACCAACGGGGTCTCCGAACTCCGACTACAATCGGAGCAACTTTCATTTCATTGTCCTGCAGGGAATATGCGATGATCAAAATTGATTCATTGACGTCATCGGATTCTTCGGTTCAGCGCACGACGCCCGCATCCTGAAAGAGAGCCCCATCTTCAAAAACGCGGAATCCAAGTGCACGGGTGGGTACCTGCTGGGTGGATTCGGCTTATTCCCTGCTGCCATACGTCATGAACCCTTTCAGGTCTTCAAACGCACCCCTGTCGAGCTGGAAGACTACGTATAACAGCAAGCACGGTCAACAGAAAGTGACAATCGAAAACACTTTCGGGCTGATCAAGCAGAGATTTCAGAGAATTTACTTGGTTGATAGTGGCAGCATCAGGCAGTGCTGCCTTGTCGTTATGGACGCCTGCGTTCCCCACAACCTCTGTAATGCAAATAGAGACTTCTTCGATGACTTGAACAGCGCCCGCCCACCTGGCCAAGTCGCCAACGACGACGGCCACGCGATCTACCTGGACGACGCCACGAGGAGTCTCTCCGAGCGGATCCGAGTGGCCATCGCTAAGGCGGAATGTTAGGAAGCGATATCTACATTTGCTCCTCTAAACATATCATTCGTCTTTTTTCTAGTTATCTTTTGTGCGTGAACGTACGAAGATGGTATGTGAGCTTTAGAAAATAAAACGTGACTCCATGAAACCACGATGAAACAAAGTAACGGGTTACATGTACCTTCTTTTCTGCGTGCAGAATTATTTCAATTCAATTTTCTGCTACATTCGAATCGCAGAAACACCTATGTGGGCATGCACAGGTAGTCAGTGTCATTGACG
>JABSTQ010004630.1:0-22879 GCA_013358835.2 Ixodes persulcatus
TAAGCAGCGGGCAGCTCAGGATCGTTTTGTTGACGTCGTGCCAGGTCGTCGGTGGTCAGTGCTCCTAGGAAGCGCTCGTCACCATTGTCGTCGCTGGAGCCGGAGGGGGTTTCGACAAGGAGCCCTGGACAAGCAGTCAGCGTCGCTGTGCTTGTGGCCTGACTTGTAGACTACAGTCATGTTGAACTCCTGTAGTCGGAGACTCCATCGAGCGAGGCGTCCTGAAGGTCCTTGAGGTTCGCAAGCCAGCAGAGCGAGTGGTGGTCTGTGACTACTCGGAACGGGCTCCCGGTCAAGTACGGGCGGAACTTCGTGATTGCCCAGACGACCGCAAGACACTCCTTTTCAGTCGTGGAGTAATTTCTTTCCGATTTGGAGAGCGTCCGACTTGCGTAGGCGATGACTCGCTCGGTGCCTTCTTGGACTTGAACCAGTACCGCTCCAAGTCCTGCATTACTAGCGTCCGTGTGAATCTCGGTTTCCGCATCCTGATCAAAGTGTCCTAGGACAGGAGGAGTCTGGAGTCTTCGCTTCAACTCGTCGAATGCCTGCTGCTGCTACTCGGCCCATTCGAACTTCTCGGCGTCCTTCGTGAGGTTGGTGAGCGGTGCGGAAATCCTTGCGAAATCTCGAACAAAGCGTCGATAGTAGGCACAAAGTCCGAGGAATCTTCGCATGGCATTCTTGTCTTTTGGCGCTGGGAATGCCGCGACGGCGCGAGTCTTCTCGGGGTCTGGGCGGACGCCTTCGTTACTAACCACGTGGCCTAAGAACTTCAGTTCGTCATAGGCGGACCGGCACTTTGACGCCTTGAGGGTGAGCCCGGCGGTCTGTATGGCTTGGAGAACAACTCGGAGTCGTCGCAAGTGCTTGTCGAAGTCAGTTGAAAACACTACGACGTCGTCAAGGTAGACGAGACAGCTCTGTCACTTCAGCCCTACCAGTACGGTGTCCATGACACGCTTGAATGTTGCTTGCGCCGTGCATAGTCCGAAGGGCATCACTTTGAACTCGTACAGTCCATCCGGCGTGACGAAGACTGTCGTCTCTCTGTCCCTTTCGTCGACTTCGATCTGCCAGTAGCCGCTCTTCAGGTCCATCGATGAGAAATATTGAGAGTGGCGCAGCCGGTCCAGAGTGTCGTCGATGCGGGGGAGCGGGTAGACGTCTTTCTTCGTCACCGCGTTCAGCTGTCGGTAGTCCACGCAGAACCTAAGCGTTCCGTCCTTCTTCTTAACGAGCACTACTGGAGCCGCCCACGGACTGCTTGAAAATTGGATTATGTCGTCTCTCAGCATCTCTTGAACTTGCTCCTGGATCACCTCCCTTTCTTTAACGGAGACTCTGTATGGCGATCGATGCACAGGGCGCGCGTCGTCCTCGGTAACGATGCGGTGTTTCGCAACGGCGGCTTGGCGTACCTTCCACGAAGTCGCAAAGCAGTCGCGGTATTCGGCGAGGAGGTTAAGCAGCTGTCGTCATTTCGGGCCCGGAAGCTTAGGGTCAATGTCGAGCTGTGCTGGCGACGTACAGTCTTGCTGAGGTGGCGAAGTTTCGTCAGTAATCGCGGCGATTTCGGCGGCGTTTTGAAGTTCCTCGACATGGCCCACGGCTGCACCTTTCGTGAGGGGTTGCGTTTCATTTCGGAAGTTTGTAACGAGGACCACAGTCCGCCCATCCTGAAGTTGGGCCACTCCACTTGCGGCGCCTATTCCTCTTCCCAGAAGCAATTGAAGGTTGCCTTCCATGACAATGTCGCCGCAGGTAGCTGTATCGGCCACGACGGGTACGACAACACTTGATCGCGGAGGCAGGTTCACGTGGGCGGCGGCGACTCGGACGGTGGCTGACGCTGTTTGGAGTTTCTCTGAAGGCGGAACAGGCTTCCGCAGCGTCAATTTGTTCTCACCCAGGTCGATGACGGCGCCGTATTCGCACAGAAAGTCCATACCGAGAATGACATCTCTGGAACAGTCTTGTAGAACGACGAATTTCTCAGGGCACGTTTCGCCATGAATTTCGACGCGAGCAGTGCAACTTCCGACATTCGTGATAAGGTGTCCTCCGGCGGTCCGAATTTGTGGTCCTCCCCAAGGCGTGGTAACTTTTCGCAGGTGGCGAGAGAGCCTCCCACTCATGACTGAGTAGTCTGCTCCGATGTCCACGAGTGCCGATGCGTTGTAGCCGTCGATAACAACATTTAGGTTGTTGGACATCGTTGCAGGGGCTTCATTGTGATGCGTGGCGTCGGGAGAGTGGGAGCGCTCCGGTGTTCTTGGAGGCTCTTTACTTTGGTCGTCTTCGGCAACGCCACCTCCAGGCGTTGCCGCACTTAGTTTTGCCGACGAGAAATGGGCGACAGACTCTCACGACGAGGTCGGTGCATCGGCGAGGCTGGACGTCCTGGAGACGGCGACCGGGACCCGCGGCGAGGTGCAGGCGGAGGAGACTGATGTCGTCGAAGATACTCTTCAATCTCCTGTAGTCGTTCACCGTAGCGTGGGCGTGGGTCGCTCGGGTGGAAGCCGCGCAGCCCTATTTGCCAGTAGGGGCAACGGCGGTAGATATGGTCGGCTTTCCCGCAGTGGGAGCACAACGGGCGTCGATCGGCCGTCCTCCAGACGTCGGTCTTTCTTGGCGCAGGTTGGTCTCGGCGGTCGCGCTGATGTCGTTCGTCGTGGCGTCGGGTGTACGCCTGCGTTGGTGAGTCCTGTTGCGGCGCCACCGGGTAACGTCGGGTAGCTGGTGGCGGTCGTCGGGCAACTGCAGCATAGGTCTGGGTGGGCTCCTCGGGTGCTGCTACGTTGACAGGAGCCTCCGGTTGAATTACCCGCTGAACTTCGTCGCGTACCACTTCGGCTATCGACAGCGAAGCCGGCTGGTTGGCAGAAGGCTGCAGCTTCCTGAGCTCTTCCCGGACGACGTCTCGTATAACCTGGCGGATGTCTGGAACACTTGAGCCAAGGTCGCAGCTAGACGTCGTGAGGGCAGCGAGTCCGGGTGGTCGATGGTAGTGACTGGCTCGGGCTTGCAGGGCACGCTCGATGTTTGTCGCCTCGGTGACAAAATCTTTGACGGTTGTCGGAGGGCTACGAACAAGACCGCCGAAGATGTTGTCCCTCACGCCCCGCATGAGGATTCTAGAATTCTCCTCTTCTGTAGCCTCAGGGTCGGCGCGTGCGCTCAGGCGTAGAACGTCCTCCACGAAGCCGGTGATGCTCGCGTTGGGGCCTTGGGTTCTAGTTCGAAGTAGGTCTTCGGCTCCCTCTTGGCGGTGTTGGTTGGCAAATGTCGCCTTCAGCCGAGTCTTGAAAACGTCACAAGTTGTCAAAGACGACTCGTGATTTTCGTACCAGTACCTGGCAGTACCCTCGAGCGAGAAATACACGTTTTGCAGACGCTGCTCGCCGGTCCAGCCATTGTGGCGGGCGACGCGCTCGTACTGGTCGATCCAATCTTCGACGTCTTCGTGAAGTTCACCGTGGAACGGAGCAGCCGCCCGTGGTGCGACGGGCATGCAGATGACGGCAGAAGCGGCGGGGTCTGCGACTGCTGGTCGTTCATTGTCGGCCTCGTTGGCTGCTTGGTCCTGGGCGGCAGAAGTCCGAATTTAGGGCGTACGCCTTGGGTGCGACGGCTGAACCGGATCTCTATAGTGCCTTCGGTGGTTCTTCGTGCGCTTGGCGTCGGACTTGCACTGCGGGCCCTCGGAGGGGTACGCGGCAGGAGCATCCGATACCCCGCACCTCCTGCAGCAAAATGTCACGAATGACAAGTGATGAAGCGGCGAATGACTGAGTAAACTGAACGTTTAATGGGGCGAACTTGTGCCCAAAAACAAAAGGAAAAAGAAAGACAACAGCAGAGCGTCGCGAGCGTCGAAGGCGGCGAAGCAGGAGGACCGAAAGCTGAGGCGAAACTGACTTGGCTCGCCACGCGAAGCCCCTTATGTACAGGCGTAGGCTTCTGGAATAATCGGTGTAGAAGGTTCGACGTGTAGAACTTTCTAAACTCGAACAAGCAACACGGTTCTCCAATTTACCAGAACATTACATTATGTCAACAAAAAGGCGTCCCCGCGGCGAGGAATCGAACCCTGGCTTTTCGCGTGGGAGGCAGGCGCTATAACCGTTAGGCCACGCGAGCACTACCTTCTTGGCAAGCTGCGCGCGCGGCAATATTCACGTATTTTTACGTATGCAGGTGTTTTTATATATTAGACACTCCCAGCACCAAATATAATTTCAGTTGTAAGCTGGTTCTAGGACAAAATTGAAGAGCGTTACTAAACACAAGTAAATAACCTGCCTAATTATATGTTTTTTTTATTAAATTGAAGAATACCGGCAACTGCAAACCTCGTATCAGGAAGTTTCGAAATGACGAAATGAAATTGATTCCGACAATAACAAGCGCAAGCATTTAGATAATCTTTGAAACATGCTAAGTGAAAGGCCAGAATGCTAACCTTATAACGATAATCGAGGTTAGTAGTTGCTCATTAAGAAATTAATTGTTACAAAGTTTTGTAAAACAAAAGGCACACGCAAAATTTGTTTTCACTGATTTTTCTTAAAATTTTTATTGGAAATGTTGGGAACGGTGACTGGGACAAAACTCATTACTTGCTGACGGGGTCCGTACTCAAGGCGGGGACAAGATATACAACAGTAAAATAGGGTAAATAAAGTAGTTGAACAGCAAAACGCGGAAATACAACGCAAAACAAGATAAAACATTATTGCAATAAAAACATATATAATAGAATTTGAAAGCTAATAAATTGTGAAAAATAAGATTTAAATCTTAGCAGGTGGGCCAATATAATTTTTTTAAAACGAACACGGAATGGGCTACGAAAATCGCAGTTATTAGTCAAAATAAATTATCACAGTCAGAAAGAAGGCCGAAGCGAAAATAAACGAAGTAATATGAAGAAATGAAAGACGTTTACAAATCTCTGTAATGCGAAATTAGAGTTCAGCTCTTGAGGAGTAGGAGGGGAGGGAATGCCCCTCCACCTTCTCCGTACTCTCTCCTCCTCCCCCCTCCTCCTCCTCCTTCATCCCCTCCTCTTGCCAGCTTCCTCAATTCAGCTTTCCAGTTAAATTTAGCGGCGAAAATGACGTCACATAACTTGGTGTCAGGTCACGCATGAACAAATTCAGTTTTTCCGCTACATTTAGCGGGAAAATTGACGTCACGTGACCTCAACACTAATCCAATTCCCTGCTAAATTTAGCGGGGAATTGAATTGGTGTTGAGGTCACGCGGCATAAATTTCTCCACTACAGGTGTTAAGTTATAGGTGTGTGGTCTGCAAAAGAGAACGCAGACCACACATGTATAACTTACCTCCGAATTCATAGATGTAACTTAACTAGAAGCCGCGCCTCGACTTGCTGAAGACCGCCTCAAGACCCCCCTTGACTTTAACGCGTTAAAGTTGGCTTTTTCATTTCATAGATCCGCCGGCGCACTTCCTTCGTCAAGTCCGGTTGAAGTCACGGCCAGTCGCGGGACTCCACCTCTGGGATCGAGAGTATCGTGCTAATTTGCACTTAAAAGTTGCTTTATATATGGAAAACAAATTATTTAGTAAAGTTTTTTTTTTTTTTGTTACACTTGTTTAGAACTCAGAAATTGCCAAACCCATTATCATAAATGTTTTAAAAACGAAAGTTGCACGCGCATTTTAGACAAAATGATGTTTTCAGCTGGCAACGTTCGCACCGCGCGAGCGTAGTCAGGACTCGAGAGCGTGCTTCTAGCTGATTGCCGTCGTCGCCTTCATCTGTTCTGTTTGAGATTTTTTCAGCCTCTCGATGGCAACTAACAAAAAATCCGCGCCGCGCTTTACTCTCGATGAAAAGCCTATTCTAATTGATCTTGTGCAGAAGCATAAAACTGTAGTAGAATGTAAAAAAACCGACATTTCGCCAGCAAATCTGAATTCGGAAACGTGGCAGCGACGCAGCACTGAGTATAACTGCATGCCTGTGGTCAATCCACGGGACTCTAAACAGCTAAAAAAATGTTGGGGGAATCTCAAACAGAAGTGGAAAGAAGAAGAGTCGGACGAGAAGCGAAAAATTCACAAGACAGGTGAGTGACCAAGTTACTTTGAGCAATCGAAGCACTTCAACGAGTGCGATTCGCGGATCTCGCTATCGCAGCCTTTTATACTGCCTTTTCGCCAGCTTGTGTCATTTCGTATTGTAAGAGTTTCCCCATCAATATTTAATTTGAGAGGCTAGATCAACGAGTATGGCAAGACCACAACATACACACAGTGTGACGAGTGCAGTCGAGTTCCTGATTGTCTCTATAGCTGTCTGCTCAGTTTTATCTTAAATTATACAAATAACATATACCCCCATACGTTGTGGAGTGTGTGGGGAACGTTTGTTTTTTTCTATACAGTGGCATAACTTTACTGTTGTTACGATTCAGTCGCTGTATTTTGGTTTTACATAACAGATAACATGCTAATATTCCCTTATCTTGTCTTTGTATGGAACTAGGTGCGCGTTATTCGTGATTTTATCCAGTGCCTTGACATATATAAAACTGTCATTAGGAGGGGGATGCCCCCCTGCCCCCGTGAATGCCCTCTAACTGCTTGTCGGGGCATTGGTGGGGCACATGGCCGCTCGCCTCCCCAACGAGGACGACTGCGATGGGGCATCATACCTGCACCCTGTCCACAGCGAGCCGGTGGTGAGGCTGCTTCAGCCCATGATCGACGGCGAGGAAGACCATTACGACTACATGGGTACAGTGTTACATGCATAATGCGTCTGTGCAAATTGCAGCACATTGGTACAGATTTGTGACCGTCAGACCAGTATGTCATTCATGCTGTATAGGCAGTATTCACGTGCGACTTATGTGCAAGTTGTGTGCGGTGCATTCTGGGTACATCACCATCTTTGGGTCCCTGACAGCAGACAGTCGCGGCCGCGCCCAGAACCAGTCACACTACGCCACGAATCTTTCTCTGGTTTCGGTCACACCAGAATTGTCAGCCCCCGTATGGAGTCGTGTGTAATGGTCGGCTGCCACACCAAGTCACAGTAAAAAAAAAAAAAAAAAAAAAGAGGAGAGCAAGCTTGGGGACTCTTTTTTGTTTTCAAGACTAATACCGAGAGTCCGAACAGACAACTCCAAGAAAGAGTGGCCGCTCTCCGTGAGAAGGCAACGCGAATGGCTCGCGCAGATCAATCGGGAAGACCTCAACAAGTACCGAGTGTGTTCAGGGAACTTTGTTTCGCGTATATGTCGGCACCCTTTGCTTTCGTCGGACATGAACGATAAGATTTCAACAAAACCTCGCCCGTTGCTGCTGTTCATCATAACATGCGTCGGTCGCATTTGGTTTTGACAGATTGAGCGACAGCGGTGTCGTGTCGCGTCTTTTGGAATCAACACAAAAAGAGCCGTAGGAGTGCGGAATGGGAGTGTGATTCTTTTTGCCCGAACTGTGGCAACCAAAGGGTGGCAAAAACAAACTCGTGAGTGAAGATTTGTTTCGGTGTCGTTTTTCCGCTGCTCCTGAGATAAGCTCACATTGGAGTTTCTTGAACATGTTTCTTTGTAGCTATTGAAATTTCGCCACAACTAGGCATAAAGTATGAACCACATATGAGCAATTTTTCCCGACAAAGCGACCAAACTGGAGCCGCTGTCACTCGTTTCGTCGAAACCACATGCAAGCGACGCACGTCACGATGAGCTGCAGCAACGGGCGGCTGCCGAAGTTTTGTGAAAATCTTGCTGCTCATGTCCGACGAAAGCAAATGGGGCCCACACTTACCCGAGACGAAGTGCCTTGAACACACTCTGTACTTGTCGACGTTTTCGTCGAGGTATTTCCGGTTGATGCATGCAAGCCATTTGCGTTGCCTTCTTACAGAGAACGACCATACTTTCTCGCACTCGAGTGTTCGGACTCTCGAAGTCCTGAAGAAATGGGAGTCCCCAAGCTTGCTCTCTTCTTTTTTCTTCTTCGACTGCAACTTTCTTCGGCAGTAGATCATCACGCACAACACCATACTGGCGCTGAAAATTCTGGTGTCAACGAAACCAGAGAAAAGTGAGTTTTCATAGGTTATTTATGCCTTCCCGCAACGTTCTCCGCAACCCGCTACGAGATCTGGGACTCTGCAGGCAAGGCTATAGCGCCGCTCATGCGCAGTTCTCGCGTCCTTGTTTCGGAGAGCGGAGGTGGGAAAATGGTTTACGAAAACTCTCTAAAGATTCGGGGTGTAGTGCGGCTGATCCTGGTGTGGCCACGCGGCTGTCTGCTGTTGGGGACCCAAAGATGGTGATATACCCAGAATGCACCGAGCACAACCTGCACGCAAGCCACAAGTGAATAGTCCCTATACGTATAAGGCTATAAAATGTGTATCAAAACGTTTGCACTTTCAAAATACACTTGAGCTGCACACAATGTCACGCTAGGAGAGGGCCAGGGCATCTTTCCTTGAGTAATGTTACATAATAGCGTGACGAAATAGACTGCTTCCATAAAACCATGCACGCAACACTGCATGTGTTGCATTCGGTTTTGTTTTAAATTCCTGTATTCACGAAGTCGGACATATATAAAGCGTGGACCATGTGAAGCCTAGTTCAGAGAGTAGCGTTCAAAGCGACTGCAATGACAGAACCGAGAGACTCACTGAGACAATTGTTTGCCACACTTTCAGTGTGACAACCAGTACAATTAATAACATTAACAAGCCATCACAGGTTCTGGTTGCCTCGTCTCTGTCATTTAAGTTACGTTTGTTACTTTGCATGCAAGTGACTTGAACAATGAACAATAAGCAGAAAAATTAACACCAGAATAGAGACATGCAGCGGAGTGAAATAGGGCTGATTGCCGTAATCAACAATTAATTGAGCTCACTACATAATTTCTGGTATGTAAATTGTATGCAACGTGCTGTGTATAATTGCTCAACCAGATATCTGCTTATCTTTTTTATTTCAGATGCCCACAATTGGCCTACAAGCCCCCTCAGCGAGCCGGAGGTTACGTCAGCGGCTCACGCAAGCGCCAGTGCTATTACACACGTTGCAGCTCACAGCAATAGGCACCCTCGAGCTCATGCCACCCAGCCGCCTGCAACCGATGCTAGGTACAGCGTTGATGAAGCTGAGGCCTCAAGCCACGCCACCAGGCTGCCCAAAGGCAGGATGGCAGTACTTGAAAACACACTAGCTAAGGAGAATGAGGTAAGGGAGACAGACCTTACTGCAAGAGGAGCACGCACTCCGCCTCCGTCTCATGAAAGAAGATCATGACGACAAATTGCAGAAAAGGGCAGCGGAACACAGCTTGGAAATTGAAGTAAAGCGAGCTAAAAAGGAACTTATACTTCTGAAGCTGGAGCCGCTGAAGCAAGCTGAAAAATGAAGAGGCTACTCACAACTAACCTGGAACTTTAAAAGGTGGTTTGATTTCTTTCATGGAACTAGCAATATGAAAGCTAGGGTTATACACACGACTCGCTCTGATGAAGGTAACATCAAATATACTTAACCAATGGTGAAAGGACCACCGCAGAATTTTACACCATCATTGCTTAAAGCGGCACTGAAGAGGATTCTGTGATCATCTGTTCTTCATCATAACTGATTCTATCGGCCCTATAACATCGTAAAAATCCAAAAATTACAATCACGCGAAACTTATTCCTTTATTAAAAACACTATGAAAGGTCAGGACACAGCCCTTTCTGAGCGGATCTTTCCGCTCGGGCAAGGCTGACACCAGCAGCGGTGTGAATGCGGTGACGATGGGCGCTCGTCGGCCAATTGCAAACCCCCTCTCCAGGAGAGGCGGCTTGCAATTGGCCGACGAGTGCCCATCGTCACCGTGCTTACACTGCTGCTGGGGTATGCCCCGCCTTTTTTTTAAATTTTTTAACGTTTTAATAAGGAAATTGGCATCACGTGATATTAATTTTTGGAATTTTAGGATGCTTAGCTCCAGTGGAATCAAATATATGACCAAGAGCAGACGATCGCAGAATCCTCTTTAGTGCCTTTTTTAAGTGTTGAGCTTGCATGTGCAACAGAAACACTACTAAAGCCAGTACCCATGACCTAGGAGCAAGATGTCAATCCTTGAATGATCTAGAGAGGACTGAATTCACTCAGAAAGAGGTTCCATACATACCCATTCCTTCTGGAACACTCGAAGGTAAATATATTCCCAGCGTTACTTTAGGCCGGGGCTATGTCGCAGTGCACTGCGATTCGTCCAAGAGTTTCCATACTGTCAAATGAGGAAGCGCCCGCCTCCGTCTTCTACGTGTTTATTTCTATTGTTGCCTTCACCTGAAAGGTCATTTCGAAGAATTGAGATTTATCTTGTAGGACCACTGCACTCCTCGACGTCAGAAAACCACTGGGTCGTCGTGGCAATTGATCATATGACCAGACACGTGGAGAGATCCGCACTGCCAGTTGCCAATGCTCCGGAGGTTTCAGATTTTTGACTCAGCACTCAGCTCCACAACAATTGGTGAGCCACTGTGGTGTATTAATTTTATCAACTCATATACAAGAACTTCTGCAGGTCTGTAATGTTGTTTACCGCAACATCACAGCTTCGGCCCAGCATGCAAAGGGCCTAATTGAGCGACTCAACCGAACGCACGTCAACATGATTTCAACGTACATAAACTCAAAACAAACAATCTTTGACAAAGTTTTCCTATTTATAACATTACCCTACAACACCAGCGTTTTAACCATAACCAAAATTTCTTTATATTTTTTTCTGCTTTTGAAGAGAAATTTTGTGCACCCTAGATACAGCCTTACCGTACTGGTCAGATTTGTTTAGAGCACCAGTCAGTCTCAAACATAGCCTCACACGCTGAGGAATGTGTTACATTATGCATAGTCGACAATGTTGATAACACATGAATTTTCTGTATGGAGAGTAAAACTGGAGCGCTATGACAGGATGCTCAAAAAGGCGTGCTCTGGCAAGCTGCTGTTTGAGCCCTAGCCAGAGTGCGCCGTTTAGAAGGGATGTGGGTAAGCACATATAACTTGCTCATAGATTAAATAGATACATTTTAATTTGGATTGCTGTGCTCCTTCAATGGATACATATCTTTTCCAGTACAGTGGCACCAACACAGCTCAGTCTGATATCGTTGCTTTGCTGCTGCGATGATGGAGCTGGAACTTATGCGAGCTGTGGCAGGAATGTAGGTAGATAGCAGTGGTGGTTGGCAGTGATGTGACCAGGCCACCCAAAGGCCAAAGGGTTAATGGTGTTCCTAGAAAAATCGCCAGGGGAAGAAGGCTGGCTCTCTCAGGGCAGGAGCATGCCCTCCTTCTCTGCTTGCTGCAGTGGCATCATGAAAACAGCCTGCAGAAATGAGCGAAGGCAATCAAAATTGAACACGCTGTGAGCTTTCCCAAAGTGTACCGCAAGGTCACTTGTCTTTTCGTACACAAAGTTGAGGCCAAAGTTTGTGGAACGCTTTAGTTAGAAGTCTCATTCCTTCGAGATGGGCAACCTTTGTAAAACGTGGCGAAGTTCATCGAAGAGCATTTGGAGTGCGTTGATGATGTAGCAAGTTTGTCCCTACCTACATCCCTGCACAACGCTAGAGCAATGTTTTGTAGATTGTCCCTAGGCGAGCTGTTCAATGCTACAAATAACTCCGAAACAATATGCACACATCAGCATAATCTACCGCGAATCGCATTTCCAGAAAATGCCTTCACATTAACATGCGTCTGTCGTAGCGATGGCGCTGCTTATCACATGGTGCACGTGCAGATGCTTCACGTCACTCAAAGCTGGCTTATGCGCATGCGCAGTGCCTGAACTTGTGTGTGTACAAGGTTTTTAAATATTGAGTTTTTTCTATAGGGCAGTTTTATAAAATGCTATTTTTATATTTACAAGCCCTCGGCAACCATACCGCCAAACACCTTCCCTCATTTTACCAATTTATTTACATGAAAGTGATTCCTTAATAAAGCATGTTTTAGGTTTTCCAGACTCGAGAGGCACTGTACATGGCTACGCTAATGGCATTATTGGAATTGTATTTCGGCTGTCACTTTCTTCCTCGGGCTGAAAGAGCAAAGATGAAGAGGAAAAGAACATGCCTAGTTTAGCTCGCAAATTTGTGTGAATCGGGCATTCGACTGATGTTTTTGGATATGGGAGTGTTTAGAGGTATGGGTTAGGATAGCCACCTGCTTGAACAAAGTCAAGCACCTTTTTGGAGTACCTCTAATAAGTGAAGCTTTTCTCAATGATGATCTCCCGGGTCTGGGTGCCCGTCAGGGTGTCCTCCACGGCGTCAACGGGGGGCAGGTGCACCGGTCGCCTGGCCCTCCTCCTGTTGTTGCGGACCCTGCGCCTGACTGGTGGAGGTAGAGGAGGTGGAGGCTGCGGCTCCCTCCTCAGGCATGCCAGGTTGTGCAGGGCAGCACAGTCAGTCACAATGCTGGCGGAACGACCAGGCTTATGCTGGAGCCGCATATCCAAGCAAGGGAAGCGCCGCTTCCAACCTCCAGAGGCCCTTTCGACAGAGTTTCGCGTTTTTATGTGGGCCTTGTTGTACCTGGTTGAATGAGAAAGTAAAAATAAGTTTAAGTGATGTACATTTTCAACTTTGCTTGCAATGTGCACTTAGAAGGTTCACCCTATAAACAAACATACAAGTCGCTGGAGGCCTACAACTACTTTCTGCAGATAAACACTGTCGTTTCATCTCCCACCCAAGCTAACTGGTGAGAGCTGAATGTGGTGTTAAACCAATGAGTGAGATGAATGACAAGGAATGCTTTAATAAGAATAATTAAAAATGAGCGCATTTTTGAATAGATATGAATCCATGAAAGAGTAAAACGTCGAGTTCGGGGACGGATACAGGACTTCTTTTGTTATAGTGGCTGCGTTTACACGAATGCGATACTAGTGCATTGAATCGAGCTAGCAAATCGAATTGGTCCATGTAGATTCCCCGATTCGCTAGCCAGGCACATCGAATCGGAACTGATCTGCTTGGTGGGAGTGGATTGAGTGCTTGCGCGAAGAATCATGGGAATGTTTCATTGCATGCCAAGAGCAGTGATGTGATTGGTCGTAGTCATTTTGGAGCAGCTATTGGAGCAGCCATAACTTCATTTTGGAGATGGAAAAAGAGCTTTAGGAGCATAACTGCAAATTTCATTTTCATTTATATCACTGTAACTGTGAGGAGGAGAGACGGCCAATATTAGGAGGAGAACAAACAGTAGCTGTTTAGTTGCGTGTGGAAGCACCAGACACGGTAACACGAAGACGACTCATGAAGAACAGCGCAAACTGCCGTGAATGATTATTTTAGGTACGAAATCCCACTGAAGAAATGTTAAAATACAATCGTTTTGAGCTCCTAGTCCACCAGAACAGACCACGAGACTTATTTCGAAACTTCCGAGTACTGTCAGTGCTTGGTGCGAAATCAAATCAAATAGTACGTTATTTGAGGCGATTATCGAAAGTCCTGACAACCCTCACGAGCGTACCCTAACAATCCGGCTCGGTAGCAAGGCCTGCTGCTGTTATATTTTCAGTAATATTTAAGTGAACCTAAGTTCTGGCGCAATGTTGGCGCAAAATCCTCACATTTTGGTCAAATGTAGCAGGGTAAGCACTTTGGTACAGTTTGGTGCAAATGGCGCAGCAATCACATCACTGCAAGAGTGGACGTAGATGACCAACATGGCGGCAGTCACAACAGCAGCTGGCGAGAATGCGCACATCGTTTTCAGCTTCTAGGAAACAGAGGTTTCTTTGGCTGATAGGAGAAATAAATTTAAGTTCACTTAGCCGACAACGCAGCCAGGTTCACTTCTAGCAGTTGTAGCGGGAGCTCGTATTGTAAAGCCAGGGTCTCGCCGCTTATACAGCATATATCAAACTACCTGCAAACATATTTGAATTCGAGTCACCACGACATTCGTGCTTCTATGCTACATGGAAACCAATGCAAGGAGTAGGTTGGTACACAGCATAGGGAACACAGATATCACGGTGATATGTGCTGGAAGGTTGTTTGAAGACTGCTTATACATCACAAACAAAGTCCGCATGATGAACGGTTTTCTATCCGACAATTGGCGAAACAAAACCAAGTTTCTGAAACCAGAGACACCAAGCACGGCAGCCGCTAGCAGCACTCTACGCCATTTTTGCTGCTTCAAAAAGCCAGGAGCTTTGAATTGACGTTAATTCAGGCCTGGCTTTTCTTTCCCACATCTTTGTACTAGAAGTGCACTAAAAGCACCACCGCCTTGGAGTGACGTACGAGACCTCAGTTGGCACTTAAGTTATAACACTGCTTATAGGGAAGTTTCACAAAACACTGTTTCCATCCAGTACAATTAGTATTCACAAATAAAAACCAGTTGCGAGTGCGCTCTTGTCTGTCCACTTCCTCGTCCTTGTGTTGTTTTCTTTTGGTGCTTTTTTAGGTGTTCCTTCCAGTGTGTAGTTTTCAAACAGGTAGGTGATTTGGTGAACGTCCTTCATGTTTTGTTCTATAGATGTGCACTGATTTAAGTGGTAGGCCCTCGCTTAATTCCATTTTTAGAGATTCACTGCGGATGCACCAACCAGTCCTTTTGGCTATTGACAAGCCCTCTGCTCCCATGTCGGCTCGTTTGAACTCCAAATAATAGTGTCTATGTTTGTAAAACCAGTGCTATTTTGTTTCCATCTACTCCCCAAGGTGCATTTGATCATAGGAAGTGCTTGTGCAGACAAGACCAAGTGCTGAAGCACTTCTAGGATTTACTTGCCTTCCTCGTAGTGTGTCTGCTCTAACGGGCTGTGCAAGGGGAGTCATTAGAAAGGGGAAACATGCGTAGCCCATGTCTCCAAGCAGATGCGCGAGCAGCCGGTGCTCCTCGTACATCACCCGCCACCTCGAGTTGTGAAAGATGCGGCTGTCGTGGACGGATCCGGGCCAGCTTGCCACAACATAAAAGAAAAAAAAAACTGAAGCTGTGGACCGGTGACAGCCTGCAATTAGATCGAATAATACATAAAATCTGGTGGCGTCTCACTGGTTAACAGTTTGAGAATTCTTGACAAATATATTCGATATGAAATAAATCTGTCCCAGCTACTGAGTGCAGAAAGCTTTCATGGTTCCATGTTCTAGTTTTATTAAAATGGAAAGCGCATATCGCCAAACAATTTACAAACTAGAGATTCTATTCTAGCAGAAGCTGCAAACTATTTACCATAGTACAGTCAAAAAACGGAGCTATTTTCAACTTGATAAATACCTGGGTTTACATTTTCGGACTTGGCGCCTGTGAACGTGCGCGCATCACTCGAATGTACGATCGCACAAACGTGCCAAGAACGCGCGAACCCGTTTTCGTCGATAGCACATTCGCTCGGTTTTGTAAAAAATGAGAACCCACCTGGACATTGATGGAGAACACTCCTTTGCGGTTGCGGTATACTTCCCCATCGTCACCGCCGGGGCTGTTAATTCGCACGTGAGTGCAGTCAATGCAGGCCGTAACGCCGGGGAATCTTGCCATCTCGAAGAATTCCGCATCACAGTGTTCAATTGGGAAGCGTCTGGAAAATGCACGAGTTATTTGAACAGATGCCGTGCGATCAGGCGCGTCACGACCCCGACCGTGCGGCAGACTGTCGGCTGGGACACGTTGACGAGGTCCCCCGTGACAATCTGAAACGCTCCGGCACCGCAGAACCGCAGGGTCAACAGGAGTTGCAGCATTGGGGGCAGCGGCAGACCCCTGTTGTCAGCGCTCGCTTGAAGAGGCAGCATGGCGAGCAGCTCCCGCACGGTTCCCTTCGTGAAGCGGTACCACGCGATGAACTGCCCGTCGTTGTACCTCTCCATCGGGTTTTCGCGGTCTCGAACCGATGGCCGCGGGACTCTCGGTAATGCGTACACGTTGCCGAAGATGAGGTGAGAGGCGCGGGAGGCAAATTCGAACGCCGCGATTCTCCGAGCGACGTTCGAAAGCCGGCATCTTGGAAAACTCGTCCAAGTCAAGCTCAAGTCACGTTCAAGACAGGCCTAAAGCTGTCCTGAAATTTTGAAGATTTGGATCATGTGAAGATCGCTTCAAGTTCGCGTTTCAAGTCAAGGAGGATTTATGAAACGCAATGGCGTCTTTTTAAGACGGCTTCAAGTCAAGTTCGAGTCAAGTTACATCTATGAATTCGGGGGTTAAGCTCTTTCGAGCGGGATTCTCTCAAGTCCCTGAGCAGTAGACGTGACATAATCATTAAGCCAGCCGACAAGGAAGGGGCCATTGTAATAATGAACACCGATGATTACTTGGATGAAGGCCATCGCCAATTGCGAAACACATAATTTTATCAGGCACACGTACATGATCCTACTAAAGCACATTCCGCCATTGTTCTGAACGCACTCACCGACCTGAAAGATGGGGGCAAAATATCAACGGCAATTTTCAATTCTCCCAAAACAAAATATTCTAAGGTATGGCGTTTCTATATGCTTCCAAAAATACATAAAGCGGGGAACCCTGGCTGCACCATTATTTCCGGCACGGGTACACTAACTGAGCCTATCTCAAGTTTCATAGACCGCCTTATTAGTGGAATTTCACCGAAATTCGATTCTTTTGTAAAGGACACTAACCATTTTCTCTCACAAATCTCAACGGTCGTAGTTCCGATTGGCTCTTTCCTGGTTACATTAGACGTCTCTTCACTTTACACGGATATCCGCCATGAGGACCGAATCGCCTCTCTGATTGATGCGCACGAGAGCATAAGGTGCCACGACTTCTCCGGCTGTGGCACTCCCGCAATACTTGCCCGCCGTGTATTAGAACTAAATAGCTTTGAATTTAACGAAAACTTTTTCTTGCAAGACAGCGGAACCGCAATGGGCACTAGAATGGCTCCCAACTACGCAAACATCTTTATGAATAGACTAAAAATAAACTTGTTTCGGGCAGCCCTCTGCGACCCTCTTTTTGCAGACAATATATTGATGACATTTGTTTGTTTGTTTTTTAACATGGGAACACACGGAGGATTAGCTTTTGGTGTTTATCTGGGATTTCAATTCGGCGCACCCAGATATTAAATTTACGCATACATGCTCCCGAGCCGAGGCTAGCTTTCTCGACGTCACGGTCGTGGTGGTGGGATAGAGTTTAAAAACAAAACTCTAGAGGAAACTTGCAGACAGCGTGAAATATTTGCATTACAACAGCTGCACCCCCGCCACTGTAAAACTAGCATTTCGTATGGTCAGGCGCACAAATTTCGATGAATACGCTAGGACGACGGTGACTTCAACGCCAATGCAGCCCACCTTCGGGGCGCCCTCATCGAGCAAAATTATCCACAACCCGTCGTTGACAACGCAATCGAGAGAACCAGGGCACTAGACCGCGATAAACTGCCAACTGGCACAACGCCGTACCGAAATGAAAATCGTAAAAATAACTTAGTCTTAACCTATTCAACTCTTAACCTATTGAAACAACACGCCTAACATCAACAACATTCTAAAAAAGAACATTTTAATCTTATTCAACAAGGCGAAATGATGAAAAATATAATTCCTTAACCACCACGCGTTGTATTCAGGCGCCCTAGAAACCTAAAAGATATGATGGTGATGGCCAGGACCACCCGCTGGAGAACATCGGGAGCCGACCATGCTTGAGACCGCAATGTGAGGTTTGCCCACACGTCTCCCCTACCCAGAGAGCTAGGAGCACGGGATCAAACTTGACCTTCCGAATTCGGGTTGATCTACACTGCTCTACCGCCAACGTTGTATATTTACTGGAGTGTGGGGAATGTCACATGCAGTACGTGGGCCAAACAAAATCTCCATTCCGGATGAGTTTCCATAATCATAGATCTGACATCGAAAAAAAGCATCCTCTGCCACTCTCAAGACACCTAAAAGTACCCGACAATTCATTCGAGAAGTTAACTGTCACGCTTTTAGAATTTGGATTTGGTTCGCATCGCGAGCGGGAACAGAGGGAATCATTCCTTATTCGTGAGTTCAACACACTGCGAAGACGGATTAACGAAGATCCCGGGATACTAACAACAATTCAGGTCATTGACATCGAAATCTAAAAGCGAACGCAAGAATTAAATTGGAGCCACATTTACAGTTGAGAGTCGAAGAGCAATTCCTACATTTCCACATTTCCAACGAAAATTCCCCAGAAACTTTTTGTGGCGTTGTTGTTGCGTTCCCCCCCCCCCCCCCTCCCATTTTACCCTTGGTTATTCTATTGCCGGTTTGTTGGTTGCTGTTTATACCGCCTTCAATAATATGTGTTTTTGTGTGTGTGTTTTTTTTTTGTACGGGTCGCGGGGTTCTCGTTTTTGAAGGTGACCTTCCCGTGTCTCTTCCGCTGCTCCGACCTCGGAGCGTTTCTGGTGTTAGGGGTCAGGTCGTCTTCGTCGGAGGCGACGCTGGTTTTGCATCTTGGCTAATTGGAAATGAGCCAACCCTTCTCCTCGCCTTTATTGCTATTTTTTGTAATGGAAGCTTCTGTTGCTCTTGTTTACTTTCCGGGACTACAGAAAAATCGTGCCTTGTTCCCTCAATCGTCATTCTGAAGAGGGGCCTCCTCTCGAAACGTCAATAAACCTTTCCTTGTTTTTGTTCGGCCATGGATCTTTCTTGTGCATTTGAATAATCACCGGTCCACAAGCTTCAATTATATATATATATATATATATATATATATAGATACACATTTTTACGACAAACTATAACTTAGATCCGCAAAGCTCGTTGTGTACGCTTTTTAGTCCCATGACTCAAACTATTTGACTCTATATACGGGGAAGTTCCCGAGAAAATAAAACCGTGTTTTTCGTCCCGGATAAAAACAAAACAAAAAGCAACAACCTATGCTTCGCACAAAAGTTTAAACTCCATGAGAATATGAAGCCAGCGGCTGGCATTGAACACAAAAGTTTCAGAAGATGGCGTTAGTCTAGATCGAAAAATAATTGAGAAAAACTAATATTCGCTATGAGCCGACGTCCACCTGAGCTTAATTTTGTGGAAAAAGAGACATTGTGTGCACCTGTAGCATTTATTTCAGTGACAAAAACGTGTCAGCGAGAAAGAAACAATATTCCCTTTATCGCTGACAAGTGTTTTTTACTAACATAAATCCGACGAGCGTTCAGAATATCTTTTCTTGTTTTCACGTTTTTATACGGTTCATTTTTGTTTTAAAATCTGAAATGCTCGTAAATAAACCAGGTCATTTCATGCTTGGCATATCACGCTGTGAAAGCTACTGGTGCGGGCACGTGGCTTTACCTAGCTTTTTATTTGCCAGAGATATTGCCAATAAAACGCTAGATGAAGACACAGGCTCGCTCCAGCATTTTTGGCAGCGCTGTACACTCCAAAAACAATCAGTTCATAAAAGGTGCTTTGACGCCCCAAGAACTCTTTCAGTTCGCGAAAACGGTTTCGACTCCAACACTATCGCCCCCTGGTGCTGTAGAGAGGCAGCTGGGCGATGAAGAACTCTTCCGCATCTGTAAAGGAGCTTAGAAGTACCCCTTATATCTTTTACGAAGAACCCTTTTAGAGGGATGGGATACTAAAACGAAATTTCGACGCTTATTTCTTGGTCTTTTCGTGTTCAAGGGAGCATTATCACATCAGACACACCATTTTCTTGTTGAAAAAGGAACGAAAAGAAATTTTAAAACGAACTAAATGATTAGCAAAGAGCACGTGGTGAATGTTGCTAACGCCTCGTTTGTGCTGCCCGTCCAGAACCCTTGAGAGGTAGTGACGATAACTGTCTCGCCTCTGCCACGACGAGAGAAGAGCTGAAGGAGGAGCTCCCCACTCCCCGAGAGTCTCCCTTGTGTGTCCCAGAAGTCGCTATTGTCCCTCTACAATATTTTAGAAGATTAACCCGTCATTCAAAATTCGTACAAGGGCAGCTTGGGGTTACTTGCGATGGCCTGATCGGTGGTGTGCTTCTGCTGCTTTCAGCGGATGCTACGAGCCATTGGGACATATCCAAGGCCGTGTAAATGTCACGTGATCTTGGAGAAGGGGTACAGCGACGCGCGGAAAGCGTATACTGGTCTACGTCCACAGAGCGGGATTGGCTAATATAGCTCACAGTAAACATTATGATATACCGCGCACATATAGACGGAACAGACGAGGTAAGAACAGAATGGAAGAGAAGCGCGCTCTCTTCCGTTCTCTTCTGACCTCGTTTGTTCCGTCTATTTGTGCGCGGTCTATCATCATGTTTAATGCTTACCAACTAGCACAGATTACTATCTTACTATATAGCTCACAGCTTCCGCTCCGTCCGGACGTAAATTCCCGGGACAAACTACGTCACGATTGCAGCGTGTGTGATATGCTCTCAGCTAGCTGCTCTCCGAGCGCTTGCCAGAGTGGGCCGTTTATAACAAAAAATAGAGCCATCAGGCTCAAAATACAAACGTGAGATTGTCATTTACAGATATTGTTCATCATATTCAGCGTATTTCTGAACACGTTGGGCATATATCGAATTTCGTTGAAATATCCCTTTAAATGGAGCTTAAAATAACTTTTTAATGGGCAAAGTATGGAGAAGCCGAAGAACCCCTAGGAGTTCTTTTTTTGACCATATACTTTTAGACCGTACACTAAGTATAAAACGAAGTGGTCTATAATACCACGGCTCGAGATATACCTTGCATATTTTCTGCTGACGCAATAAACGTAATTTTTAAGCCTGCCTGCTGAGACTTCTAGACTGCCACAAAAAACTGTCTCGCATGGTTCTCTGGGAAAAATAGTTTTGACTTGTTTTTCTCAAGGAAGTTTTATATTCCACTGACGTAATCATTTATGTTACGAGTGCGATTCAGGTTAGGTAAAATCGATTCAGTCAGTCACGTTAATTATCTGCTTTATTGACTTGAGGACTCCTGTGTGTTACATATGTATATCTGTTGTTGCTGTTTGCATGAATGTTCTTGAGAGTGGTATTTTCTTTTACATAAAATAATTGGTTCACCTTGCATTCTCACAAATGCAAGCATGGACCAGAAAAGAAAATTAAATCCATATTTGGTAATTTATTTATTAATACGTTTTAATTAAAACGAATATGTTTGCCTATACGTTTCTTTATTTCTGAGGAATTCAATATATGAGAGATGATGTTGAGACAGTGTTCATATAAAAAGAGAGTTATCAGGTATTCTCGAGTTGTTCACCGTAAAGTGACTTTGCGTCGTTTATTATAACGCGAGACCTCGACTACCTTTGCAGTTATGACGTGGATAGAGTCAACGTTAAATTAGGACTAAAACTTGGAAACAGGAATATGCGGCCAAACAAAAAGGAAAACAAACCAGGAAATCGTTCCCTGGGCCATGGTGGACACTAACAAGAGTAGTAGTAGTAGTAGTAGTAGTAGTAGTAGTAGTAGTAGTAGTAGTAGTAGTAGTAGTATGCGTTTGGGGTGGGGGGGTGAGGGTGGGAAACCGACTGTAGTTGGGGAGTACTTAGACGCCCATGTCACAGTCGCAGGGGAAGGGTTCTTGTGAAATAAAAGGGAGAGTAAAAGAGGGGGAAGGGCTGGGTTTTTCTCGTCTTTGTCTAACCGGCGATGTCTGATTGGTAGGCAGGGGGTCTGTGATGGTCATAGCAGCCGTGGAGCGTCCGAGCGGACACGGAAAGGAGTATCCAGCGGCAGGGTTGGCTGTGAATAGAATCCAGTCGCCTAGATGGTGATTGTGCAAGTCCGATGTAGGCGAAAGAGGGTAGTTTTCTGATTTAGTTCCAAAAAATCCACTCCACCTCAGCACAGCGCAGCAAGCACAGAAAAGTCTGAAAAAACTAATCTACTCTGCACACAGGGCCTATATGGAGTCGATTGCCGAGAAAGCCATCCAGTTCTCAAAGCTCTTTTGGGCCCTTGTAAACAATTAAAGAAAATCATCCTCCCGTCCTGAATTCTTAGTTGACGGAAGCCAGGTAATAGAACCCGGGGCCATAGCGGAACTTTTCAGTGACCAATTCTCATCGGCTTGGACCACCCCTGGCAACCCCTCACCTCTACCCTCCAACACGCCCCGTTGTAGTTCCCCACTTGCATCGTTCGATGTGCGTGCGGAAGACGTTGCAGAAGCACTGCAGCGTATAAACCCATCTCAAAAGGCTGGACCTGATGGCGTGCACCCAGCTTTCCTGAGGTTGTGCTTCAACAAACTCAGCCCGATCCTTGCAAAACTTTTCACGAACTTTCTTCGGGCCGGCTCTGTACCCCGACAATGGAAGACTGCCCAAGTCACTCCGATAAACAAGGGAAGTGGGCTGTCTAAGTCACTCGTGTCCTCGTACCGGCCAGTATCAACTACATCCATCGTATGCAGAACAATGGAGAGAATAGTTAACCGACATTTACTGGAACACATTGAGCGACACCAGTTGCTTTCCTCACACCAGTATGGTTTCCGCTCCGGCGGGAGCTGTGAGCTAGCTCTCGCAACCACGGTTCACACCATCAGCAGTTCCTTAGATGGACGTACACCATGCGAGCTTGTCCAACTCGACTCTAAGCAGGCTTTCGATAAAGTGACCACTCCATCCTTTTGCAGAGACTCTCCGACATAGGATTGTCCGCAACCTGTTGGACTGGGTAAGGTCATTCCTGCTCGGTCGTACCCACACGTAGTCTTCGGCGGGCAGAGGTCCAACACCGCAGAGGTCGTGTCGGAATTCCTCAGGGTAGTGTCCTAGGCCCTACCCTCTTTAACATCTTTATTGATGACGTCACCCGGGACTTAGGT
>JABSTQ010004631.1:0-73351 GCA_013358835.2 Ixodes persulcatus
GCTTCCGCCGGTCCTGATCCGAACCTCGCTGGTGGAATTCTCCGGAGTTCGCCATGGGCCAGAGTCCAGACCAGCCAGAACGGATCTATCGTTCCTGTCCGGCCCCAGCCTCGTGCAGCACGCTTTTCCCCTTTCTTCGCCGGCAGGCCCCCGCTCGCGTCTCGCTCGGCCGTCCTCTCTTCCCGACGCCCACACACACTAGAATAAAATTAGGGTAATTGGAACCAAACTGTGCATGCTACAGAACCGTACGCACATTGCAAAGCCTGGTGTAAACAGGCGACAGGCAACAAAGTGCACGTGTAAGAAGGATATTTACGCTTCGCACGAGCTTTTTCTAAAGAAAAACATTAGCATCCTGCTTTCTGCACCCCGTCACATTTGTTAGCAGACTCAGCATTAAATTTGGTTGCTGAAACAAACAAAACTTATGCTGAGAAAATCCACTATATGAAAACTCGCCGGTTTGGAAGGTTTTGGTTGCGACCACGTTTGCCGAACGGCATTAGGAGTGCCGGAACGGGCCGACGGGCCTTCCACTTAAGACCTGATCGCCCGATTCTCGACGTCACAGCGACGCAACAATCGGCCCGATTGTTCCTATCGTATTTCCCTATGTGGATGTCAAAGCGACTCGTAATACAACCTGTATAAATATATTATTTTCCTGAGTAGTCTGCAAAACGTTCATACGACCACTTTCCAAGCCTGCACATATATTTTCGTTCACTCCCCCCCCCCCCCCCCAAAGTTTCTGTAAAATTCACTTACTTGATGCGTCGCACTGCAGTAATTCACTTCTGTCGCCGTGTCGCTTCCCAAGATCTCGAAGGGAAGCGGTGAAGTTTGACGCTTGAGTCACCTTTGCGACTGTGGCCGTCTTTCACGCAGCAGTAGCAACGTTTATTTTTTGGGGGGAACTCTAGGAGTAGGCGAGATTATACAAGAACCCGGTGAGGTCATAGAGACATGAAGTTGGGACTTACTTTTACGAAAAGCGGTTCCCAAAAAGCTCACGCCGATCCAAAATGCAACGTTCACACGTGGTTTCTGGATGCGCCCGCCTGCAGCCCCCGCGACCCGCGCAGGCCTGGCCTACCCAGTTTCTTTATTTTGCAGCCGCTAGATGGCGCAACGTGTAGCACCAAACTGCATTGCAGGTTGCCTATAGGTTTTCGGAGGAGTTTCCAGTATTGGCGAAGCTATATCGTATTTGGTAGAACAGTGAACCGCCACGCCCGTATTCCTGTAAGTGATGCCTGCTCCGCTTTGAAAAATGACAATGCAGCTTTACCCGTTTCATCATAATAATGCCTCCCTAACCTTTGCTTGAGCGTACGTACTGCCGAGCTCACCCTGCTTCGTCATGAGGAGGGTAGGGAATTAAAGCTGTTAACCCCCCCCCCTCCCCCCCGAAATAAAATCCTGGCTACGCCACTGCAGACAGGGACCAGTCTACGTTTGCGGAGCTCCTGTGCCTTCCTATTAGAAAACGTGCGTGCGTTTTGTCTCTTCGCCGAAAAATAACATGAAACACTTTTGTCATTCGCGTCGTACCGAAAAGTATGTACCATCGTGGACTCTGTTAGCTGTAACACGCCAGCGGTGGCCGTCGCGCACCCCCAGCACTGCATAGCAGGTGCCGTAGAACACTTTAAGCATGTGCGCGTGGCGGCTCGCTCTTCCCACCTGCAGGCACACCCTCGCTTTGTCGTCTGCTAGGCGTTGAGCAGACGACGCCACAGCGTCGTCTGCCAATGCTTGCTGAACACGGATTCGTGGGCGCCTATTTAGGCACAGATCGACTATCAGCCGTCTCTGCTCGTCTGATATCCTCGACGTAACGAACCGGTCTCGAACGCATTCTTGGCAGGCGATGTTAATTGTGGCAGATTGCAGAGTCATTGTGGCATAAACCCTGTCTACGTTTCTTTGTTTTTCTTTGCTTTGTGTAGACGCAGTTGTGCGCAATGCATGTTTCAACAATATGCGTTCGCGAACCAGCATGAACGCAGCAGGTGCGACTCAGAAATAGACCGTCAACTGCAAGTTTGCCCGAGAGATGTAAAGTAAGCTACCGTGATATATAGAGTTTGTTTGAGATGATTATCCTCAGTCAGGCGGACGCATATCAGTGAGTCATGGAATCAACCACCGCGGAAGAGGCGCCCACACTCTAAGAAATAGGGGGTGTATAATGGTACACCCCTTGTCTTACATGTAACACCCGAATACATCAATTCGACGTTCAGTCCGAAGACGTCGAACCGACGATACCAACTTTCAAGAGCGGCTTGATAGTTTACCGATACAACTTATTCAAATAGCTAATGTAGGTATTAAAGGCTACAGTAAGACAATCAAGGTTGTTTTTTTTTTGACCCTGCTGCAAAACCTCAGTGTTTTTTTTTTATTTTCTAGTCTTTGATACGCACATTAGCTATTTAGTACGTTATATCCAACAGCTATCAATCCGCTCGTAAAAGTTGGTATCACCAGCTCGACGTCAGTGGACTGAACATCCAAATGTAGTTTTGGGGTCTTACATATGGGACAACGGGTGTACCCCTATACGCTCCCTATTTCTAAGAGTGCACGAAACCATAGGCGCCTCTTACGCGCCTCTTACATGTTGGTTGGCTGAACACGAAATCGTGTTCAGCAAACTTTGGCAAGCGCTGGGACGCTGTCTGCTCTGCGCCTAGCAGACAGACTTGAAAAGTAATCCGTTACAAGTAACGAATTAATTGTGATTTGTTACTTTTTTAAGTAATTTTGTAATTGCCACGTTACTTTTTTTCGGACGTAATTTGTAATGTAATTTCGTTACAAAGTATTGGTAACGGATTACTTTAATTACTCGTTACTTTTAAAAAAATTATATGTATAATACAGTAACTGCAGCAATACGCGCAGTGCATTCAGCAGCATAAAGAGAGCAAGTTCCACAAAATATAAAACACCAGGAAGGGTGGAATAGCCGAAAAGAAAACGGGACTTTTTGTATGACCGGTCATTAGAACCACTAGAAAAACGGGCAAGGCATGCTGAAATATACGAAAGACAAAGTTCAAGTAAGACAACGCCGAGTAGGCTCTCCGTCGTCTTCCATCGTGCTTCTCTTCTTCTTCGGGCAGGAGAAAGCTCTTCGTGTTTATTCGTTTTGGTATTTTACACCTTTTCACTCTTTCCAACTTCTTCGACGTCTCCCGCCACCTGCACAGGCATCAAACGCGGGTCGGTAGCCCCTCGATTCGCGGGTTTACAACTCGCGTAACATACGATGTAGCCTCGCGCGAGGGGATCGAATTATCTTTGTCTTTGATGTGCGCTACTTTATAATTTCTAGCACGCCCTTGGGGCAAGGCTGAAAAGCGCCTGGCGCGAGGCTAAGAGCATCGTCTTCAAGGGTACGGACGATACTTCTTTTGGTTTACTTGTCTGGGCATGGTGGTCAAGTCCACTCCTCAGTTGACAGTCAACCGTCAACATAAAGGGCGGGGGGCGGGGGGGGGGGGGGTTAGGACATCTAAAGAGTGCTGACAGAGAGAGAAAGAGAGTACGCGTTATAGTGGTCTGATCCTCTATTGTTTTGTGAGACCGATGGCTACCGCTTCTCTCGCTCTCTGTGCCCTCCCCTCCCCTAGCCTCCACGAATATTAGTATGAAAATGAGAACCGATGAACGATCGATAACCCGTAGCGCCACTTTTTCTCTGACTGGTCGAGTTTTCGGTCATGGAGTGTCCGTCGTCTCCATGGCAGTCTCTTAATGAGATGTTCAATACTCAGGGCACTAAGGAGAAGGGAAACCTAGAGTTTAAGTGCATACTTTGCATGACAAAAAAAAAAAGAAGGAAAACACACACCAGCAAGAACAACACTCTAATCTACGGAAACACATCAAGGTAAGCTGGGACAATTGCATTCTGCATTCGCTATACATTGTAACGTTAGATCGAGGCGAAACACCCGGGTCAAAGGGGAGCTTTCGTAGATCAATTCTTTAGCTCCGAATCTCGTAGCGGAGGTAGTAGCTGCTACTGAGCATGCGCACCGCTAGTTTCGTCTGCACAATTCCAGTGATCATTTCCGGAGGTCGTGAGCTAGCGGGATGGCGGGTGTGATTGCAGCTTTCGGTGCCTTGTCAGCTGACAGGTGAAAGGAGTGCACCTACAGTCTATCTCTTAAATACAATATTTTATTTTTACAACGACTACCATAATACGGGCGCATGAAAAATAAAAATTAGTGTTGCAGAACATTTTTGAAAAATATCAAAATTGTTTCTGTTGTTTTTTTGGATAAGTGTGCGGAAAAAAGTAACGTGAAAGTAATAATAAACGTATCGAGTAAAGTAATCCGTTACTTTTCAGCGAAAGTAATTTGTAACGATAATTCATTACATTTGAGGCTCAGTAATTTGTAATTGTAATTCATTACATTTTTTTAAAGTAACGAGCAAACGTCTGCTAGCAGACGACAAAGCGGGGGTGTGCTCGCTGGCGGGAAGAGCGAGTCCGTCACATGGCACATGCGTGGGGTTTCGGACGGGGCCTGCTATGCGGCGCTGGGGGATACGGGACGGCCGCCGCTCGCGTGTTACAGCTAACAGAGTCCGCGATAGTACCTTTAATAACACTGTAAAAGTAAAAATTGCTTTAGCTAGCGCATTTTTCTTCAATGGTGAACGATGTTAAACTACATTATATTTCAAGCCCAGACCTCTGTCCCAATGCATGTTTGTAAAAACGAGCTACGATTCTAAGCAAAATAGCAATCGAAAGGAATACAAAGTGTGTTCAAGGTTCGCCGGCATTCCGGTGACTCTTATGCTAATGTGCCAATTCTGTCACCATATAAAAATGAACCCCTCTTGTATTTTTACGAAGGGGTAAAAACATTCAAAACTTAAGGAATAAAGTACGTGGGCTATGGAAGGTGTGTCTTTTTATTATTGTCTATGCCGGGTCGATTTTATAAGGCACTTGTTCTCAAAGGTTTTGAGCGTGCGGGTGATGTTTTGAACGTAGAACAAGCATATTCGCACAAAGCAAAATGGGACAATATCACGTGGCCTTCAATTTATTTTGATCGTACATGAGCAGGGATCGAGTTACTGATCCGGTGTTACTGTGTAGGTTTTGCCGCCACTCTCTCGTTCACAGCTGTCCATCGTTCGTTTGCCACAGGTATATTCCCCACATTGAAAAGAGCCGACGTCGTGTTCGCGCTAACAGTCTCCGACAGTGAACACAGCTACATGTACAAAGTCGTTTAAGCACCGTTTTAGTGTAATTAATTTGAAAGGAAAACGCCGTAACTGACCAATTATTTAGTCTGCCTGACGGAAACATGTTCCAGGCTACCTAGTACGTACGAATTATTTGGCATACTTGCTCTTATAATGGGGCACAGGGAGAAAATGCTCACATTTTTCCCCCATAGAAATGCATTACCAAAAGTAAATTTTCGACTGGTTGCTGTCTGATTCAATTTGCGACAACATAATGGCGCCACAGAGCCGTGTATAGAGAGAGTTTGGTCAATGGGAGGAACGGGCAGAGCCGGGGCGTGCACCAGACGCGGATAGACGGCTTGGCAGGCTCTGTTGGCCTACCAGAAGCCGAAAAGAATCCCCTAGAGGTGGTAGCCACAACTATTCTAATAAGCACGTAAGAGCGTAGGTGTCAAGAATGTTTACGTTCAAACAGTTAAATTTTAGTAAATGTCCATGTTTAAAAATATGGTGCGCGTGATGTTTATATTATGATCATGCTAAATATGTAAGAAACGAATGTGCTGCTCGAACCCTGTTTATCTCGGACAGAGTGTGACCACTCGGACGGCAGATTCCAGGCCTTCGGCGCCGGGCGTTCGGATTATGTCGATCGTTTCGCTAGTCGCGCTCTTCCACCATGACTTTGGATGACCGTGATTGAAACATCACGTGCACCATATTTTTAGTCACCGAGAGCTGCTCTGACCCACTTGTTAATTTCGTTTCTCGCGACCGCCGCCAAGGTATTATTTCAGGCTTCTGGTTGGCCACATTCAAATTTGTGAAGACGCCCTGGAACACGCCCAGCTCACTTTCAACCAATGGCGCCTCCTCATTTGCCCCCTATACTTCTCAATGAATGGCCAAACTTTTTCTATAAAAGGCTCTGGCATGCTCTCTCGGCTTACCAGAAGCCGAAAAGAATCCATAAACGGTGGTGGCGAGATACAGTTGTTATAAGAGCGTAGGAGTTAAAGGTAGTAACTCTTCGTGGTTGAAAATGTAGTGCACGTTCCGTTAGTCGAGCGTATGTCGATCGTTCCGTAAGTCGAGCTCTTCCACTAGGATTTTGGATGACCGCGATTTAAACTTTACGTGTACCATATTTACAGTTAGGGAGAGTTACTCCGACGCACTTATTAATTTCGTTTCTCGCGAACCCCGCCAGGGTAATATTTCTGGCTTTTGGATGGCCACATCTACAGGGTGATACCAGGAGACGCCAGGCTCTTTAAATCAACCGGAAAATTCGGTTTCTTAACCTATCGCGCTACGACTTCGTGCAGCGTTGCCCACAGATGGTGCATTGTTTTGTAAAATTTACAAAGAGCGAACTTACCTGAGGAAAAAGCAAAGAAAGAAAAAGGCTTAGCTCCTATGGAAACGCAGCGACGTCACCGGTCTTCAAACAACACGGCGCCGTTTCGCACGGTAAACAAGAGATGGCGCAACGAACGCCGCAAACGAACGAGCATACGGCGCCGAGAACCGGCGTCTTTTCTTTAGCAGACGATCTATTCGACTCAAAAGTGGCGCGCGTTCCGCAGGGGGCGACAGTCGCAGAAACAAAAACAACAACTGATATGAAAAAAAGCTCGCGCCGCTTTTGATTCGAAAAGATCGTCTGCTAAAGAAAAGACGCTGGCTCTCGGCGTCGTCTGCTCGTTCATTGGCGGAAGTTGGCGTCACGACCGCTTGCGCCATCTCTTATCTCCCGTGCGAAACGGCGCCGTGTTGTTTGCAGACCGGTGGCGTCGCTGCATTTCCATAGGAGCTAAGCCTTTTCATTCTTTACTTTTTCCTCAAGTAAGTTTGCTCTTTGCAAATTTTACAAAAAAAATGCACCATCTGGGGGCAACGCTGCACAAAGTCGTAGCGGGATAGGTTAAGAAATCGAATTTTCCGGTCGATTTAAAGAGCCTGGCGCCTCCTTGTATCACCCTGTAATTTGTCAAGACTTCTGGAACACGCCCAGCCCTCTATCAGCCAATGGCGCCTCCTGATCTGCCCCCTATACTTCCCAATGAATGGCCAAACTCTCTATATACGGCTCTGGCATGCTCTCTTGGCCAACCAGAAGCCAAAAAGAATCCTTTAGCAGTGGTGGCGAGAAACAGTTTTATTAAGTAAGAGTAACTCTTCATGGTTGAAAATATAGTGCACGTGACATTTTCGATTATGATTATGATGCAAAAAGATCTAAGAAACGAACATTCGGCTCTGCATTGTTCAGACAGAGGTGTGACCGCTCGGACGGCAGATTCCATGGCCCTCGACGCCTGGCGTACATATTATATATTCTTTTCTTTATTTCTAATACTACTAACTCCATTCGGGGTTGTTTTAGGGCGGTACAGGTTTACAAATTACAAGGAAAAACAATATTCAACGCAATTATAGAAGTCAGGATTGAAAAATTAGCAAAAAACAATCAATACAATAGACAGATTGCTCTTTTAAAAACAGCATAAAATATTAGTTTATGATGAAATGTGGGCACCTAAGTAGTCGAGAAAGATTTAAATAGAAGAGGAATTAACCACATGTTTGTGGCAGGTGGTTCCGTTCTTTAATGGTTCGGAGAAAAAAAAATAGAGAATTTAAAGCAGTTATTCTGAGGGACATCTTCCTCATGAAGTTTGCGATAGTTATACCGTGTTAATCGTTTGCTTCTGTGAATAAGATAATTTTCTTTTGGTAGGTTAAAATGATCGTTGTCTAATTCGTATAGAGATTTAAGTCTGGCCATTTTCGCTCTTTTTTCTCGAGAAGAGAGACCCAGTTCGTCTGCAAACTTCAGAGGGAGAGACGTGCCTACTATATTTATTGCAAATAAACCTCGCTGCGATTCTTTGAACTCTTTCTGCCTTTTTAATGCCGGAGACTGTGTGTGGGAACCAGACGACTTTGGCGTATTCGAGTGTAGGATGTAAGGAAGATTTGCCCGCTAGTAATTTAGTGGCAGGAGATCCAAATTTTAAAACTCGTTTAAGGGAAACCCAGTTTGTTTAAAGCTTTGTTAGTTGTGGAAGCCAATGTGTGAGTTTCAACGCAAACTTTGACTAATGTTGAGGCCGAGGTATTTGTACTCACAGACTTGTTGCAAGAGGTTGTTGCCTACTGTAAACGACTAAATTTTCGCGAGGACATAATTTTCGCGAATTTCGCGAATCACCTACGATTCGCGAAATATACGTCCAGCGAATAATTTGGGCAATATGTGAACGCTACGGAAGCTACACTCGATTCGCGAAAATTAGAACCCGCGAATAATTTCAAACTTTCAGCTTTGGCCCGATTCGCGAAATTTTGAGCCCGCGAAAATTAAGTCGTTTACAGTATCTGATAAGGAAAGTAGCATTGTTTTCTTTTTTTGGTTATGGTCATAAATACTGTTTTATTCTAATTTAGTTCCATCTGCCAATCATGGCCCCAATTTATGACGTGTTGAAGCACATTATTTAGGTTAATCTGGTCGTTTTGATTATTTATTCGTGAGTAAAGTATGCAATCATCACCAAAGAGGCGAATTTTTACGTTAACATATTTGACCAAGTCATTTATGTATAAAAGGAATTAAACAAATATTATTACTGATCACTCTGGGACTCCCGATGAAACTTTGCCTTTGATTATGAGTGCGCATTAAGTGCTACGTACTGGTAGCGATCTGAAAGGTTGTCTTCAATCCACTTGAGAATTTTTCCTGCTCCTAGTATAGATTCTAGCATAAACAATAGTCTCTGGTTAGATACCATGTCAAAACGTTTTGACAGATCAGTGAATATGGCGGCAAGTTGCCCTCTATGGTTTATGACAGTGAAAAAATCGTGAATTCTTTCAATAAGTTGCGTCACTGTAGAAAGTTCACTTTTTGAAACCGTGGTGATATGGAGTATGTGGTTATTCTCGACTGTAGGTGGAGACATGCTTCAAAGCAATAGGTTTTGTTACGATCGTTCCGCTACTTACGCTCTTCCACCATGATTTTGGATGACCGTGATTGAAACATCACGTGCACCCTTTTTCAATTAGCCAGAGTTACTCCGACACCCTTATTAATTTCGTTTCTCTCGACCACCACCATGGTAATATTCCTGGCTTCTGAATGGCCACATTCTAATTAGTTAAGCTCCCTGGAACCGGCCCGGCCCGCTTTGTGCCAATGGCGCCTCCTGATTTGCCCCCTATACTTCCCAATGAATGGCCAAACTCTCTCTAAATACGGCTCTGGCATGCTCTCTTGGCTTACCAGAAGCCGAAAAGAATCCGTTAGCGGTAATGGCGAGAAACAGTTTTAATAAGAGCGTAAGACTTAAATGTAGTAACTCTTCATGGTTCAAAATATGATGCACGGGAAATTTCGATTATAATATCATGCAAAAATATGTAAGAAATGAACGTTCGGCTTTGTTTTGCTCAAATAGAGTGTGACCGCTCGGACGGCAGATTCCCGGCCCTCGGCGCCTGGCGTACGGATTATGTCGATCGTTCCGCTAGTTGCGCTCTTCCACCATGATTTTTGATGACCATGATTGAAACATCACGTGCACCATATCTTCAGTTAGGGAGAGTTACTCCCACGCACGTATTATTTTAGTTTCTTACGTCCGCGGCCAGGGTATTTTTTCTTGCTTCTGGATGCCCACATTCTAATTTGTGAAGACGCCATGGCACACTCCCAGCCCACTTTCGGCCAATAGCGCCTCCTCATTTTCCTTCTATACTTCCCAATGAATGGCCAAACCCTCCCTATACACGACTGTGCTAGCTCCAGCTGAACCTCTTGCGTAGATTATAATAACTCATTGGATTGAGCCTCGCACCACTCAAGGCACCTTCGCTAAGTTTTTTTTTTTTTTTTTTTACATTTTTGTAAAGTACTGAAAAATGAAAAAAAAAAAAATTTTGACTTGCGAAATCGGCTAGATTTAACGCCGTGAAACAATCGAAAATGACAGACTCATGTCACCACCGCTAGGGTACGCCTCTCTTATCTCTGGGTTAGTGACGTCAAAACATCTGGCGTCCCGACGTTTTTTATCTTTTTTACTTTGGAACGCACGAAACGGCGTCTGTTATCTCACGCGTTGGCTCACGCTCTTAGAGCCTTCACACTGACACCTCTGCTTCGACGGCGTCCAAATTTTGTTGTTTCTTTGTATTTTTCTCGCGATCTCGTCTTCCACACTAGAACCGGCACGGTTCTACATGTGTGACAGTTTGAGACGCTCAAGATTGTACTACCTAAAACAAGCCCTAAGGTTTATCTTCTTGCAGAGCCCCCTTGGCGACACAGGAGACCTATGTTCCATACGTTTGGAAGATGTGGACGTCATGAAATGCGACAATAGTTAATTAGCGATAGGGCCTCCTTTTTATAACACAGGCATAACACGTGCCGAGAGCAATCATTTTGTAGCGTAGTGCTACTAAAGGATGTTTGGAATATTACGATCAAGAAACGTGCCAATGACTCCGCATACCTTGGAAGAAGAGCGCTTGTGATCCTATTGGGGCCCAAGCCAGATTTATGTTTGGGATTTAAAAGCAGTGACAAAACACCGTTCTTGAAAATAAAATGAGCATCCAATGATAACGACGACGCGCGACATACGTACTTATTTAGGTACACCCCCCCCCCCCCCCCTCCCCCTAGAAGAGATTGAAAATGAAGTATGGAATGTTGGGCAATTTTATTTTCATCTAAAACAAAACTGTCGTTTATCTTAATGCTTTTCAACGGGCTTGCAATTATCGGTAAGGTACCGCCAAATGGTTTCTTGATCATTTTGCAAAACTGTCGAGAGTTCATTTTAGAAATAGCGTTCTATAGAGTCTGTAACGGCATTTGTTAATTGAAGCTGAAACTTTCGTTCACATTGGGAGTTATTTTTACTCTTTCTTTTATTTAATTTTCTTAATGTCAGTGTTCTAAATGAATCATGTGTCTATGCGGAGCGTAAGTTCGTCTGCTTCATTTGCAGCGGTTGTGGTGAGGTCAGAACGCAGAGCTCCGATTGGCTCCTATTGAAGGAAAGTATATCGACATCCAGGCAGCTTTTCGATGTCTACGCACTATCTTTCAATCAGAGCCAATCACCGATACTCCTGCGCAAGAAACAGACGACTTGCTTTCCGAATTGATTCATGGATTCGTTCTCTTCGAGCATTTTCGTTTGTTGGGAATGAAGCTGCCTAAACAAAAAGCAAAGTTCTTTGGCATAGCGAAAGCTTTGCCAAAGAACAGACACCCCATTTGTTTTCTTCAAATTCATAAAATGCCAAGTTAACATGTTCAACAACCGAGTTATCATATATTCGATATACCATCTCAAATCCATGCATGTATAAAACATTAGATTGCAGATCACGATTAAACCATTTCGATCTTTTCAAACTTAATATTTCATGAAAATGCCTTTATAGTGATGATTATTTATAGGTTAGTAGTAGGATTATGTGCTTTCGGAGTTTATGTTTCGTAAAATTGGGAGGGTGTTTTTCGGAATCTATTTTTTTCGAAAATTTTGAGTTTATCGGACTTTATTTTTGTTAGGTTCCAAATTCTTCGAAATTCTAAGCTTAACTTTGTTGTGTAATGCCTATTTTTCAGAGAAATAAATAAATAAAATCCGGGTGTTAACGTATGCTAAATTGAAGAGAACCCGCTTGTATCAATATTTTTTTCTGCTGGAGTTGGCGTTGGCACCATTGCCATTGGCAATACTACTTTTTCATGCGACAAATGTCGCAAACAAGTGTCTCTTCGATAAGTGTCGGTATCTTAAGATCAATAAAATCCTGGAGGTAGTCGCTGGGAAGCTCGTATTTATTCCATCTTCTCCATTAATCTATACCTCGGCCTCACGGGGTGAAGAGGTAAAGGGTGTAATGAAGATGCTTGAACTGCCCACCCCCCTCTTCCCCCTTCTATGCAATTTCTGTGGATCATAGCTTTCAATGTTACAAAAACACAACCCCTATTTTCTCTAAAGCCCAAATAGTACGCTCCTATAATAGTCTTAGTTTGAAATAAAAAGACAAGCACCAGCACTATGTTTCATGACGGCAAAATTCATAAATTAAACTACATTTTTTTCACACTTCACGCTGGTAAGATAACCACTTTTGTTACACGTGACAAGTAAATCCGGTTCAGAGTTTTAGAGCCATACGGCTATTATTTCAACTTAGTATGCACCAAGTTGCGCAAAACTAGAATCCAGGACGGACAATATGTGACTTCGATCATTGTCAAAAAGAAAGTTAGCTAGCGTATGTCCGACACCGGACTTTGATGCGCTATGTTTGCCAGCAAGTACCGTCTATGCAAATCAGCGCTCATACATTAGCGCGCACACAAATGGCTCTTAAGGGTAACTCCGGTCTATTTGGTCAATTTTAGGTTTAGGATTGTTTTTAATTAAGGAAGGGTCCTTGAATTCCGAGGTGTCATTTTTCTTCCGATGTTTGTGTAGTTTTGTCGATATCTTATCTCAAAGTTTTGTTTCGGGGATATGTGACTTAACCCAAACCACCGGCTCGAGAACGATAGCAACCCGTTAAAATCAGCTTCATGGCTATCGTGTGACGCAAAGTTCATACCCCGGTACCATCGTGATAAAATTACCTCAGTTGCGGACCTCCCGCAGAAGGGGTACTCTCACCCTACCTCACTTCAGTCCGCCTCCCGTAGTTTGAAGCGCCATCTAAATATTCGTTTTATAACTGTGTATTTCATATAGTACGGTGGAACGCCTTCTAGATGCTGTGCTTAGAAACGTACAAATTCCAGAAAATACACTCCAGTTACCATAGGTACTGTCCGGAGCGTCGAGCGATGGGAGGCGAGTCGTTGTAAGTGAGGAGGTGTTCTGCTCGTGCAAGCAGCGTTTATGAGCGCTTCCGTAACTCAGCTAATCTAATAACGTTGCCCGGTACCGCAAAACGTACGACTGGCCCAGTCACAAGAGCAGTCCTGACCAGTTAGGTAAGATGCTACGGCTGTTTTACTACTTTACATCGTAGATATTGAACATCTGTGGCACATATTAACACACATTCATAAAGTTGCCGGCCGAAAAGCAAGTTTGCCACGATGAATGCAGGCTCGGCGCAATCTCAGAAAAACAATGTAATCTGCACACTTGCAACATACATTGCAAGTGTGCAATGCACGTTGCAGAAGCTTTGTGGAAGCTAATGGTAAGCTCGCGCTGATCAGGAGAAGCGTAGGGTCTACCAAAAGTCCTCAATAATCTTCGTGCGAAATTGCTTAGAATCACTTACAAACCACGGCCGCAAGAAATATAATAAGAAGTAGAAATCCTTCGCTGGGACGGCTGAAAACTCAGCAGAAAAACACGGTAAAGGAAGAGTAACAGTACGAAAAAGGAACCTCTTTTGAGTACTAACATAACATCGAGGCACAAGGTTGCTAGACAAAAAACCAAACTACTGAATGCCCGCTCAACAGCTGGTGGTAGCATTTTTAACGTCGGTTTTTAGAGTGTATCGCGGTTTCCTATTAGTGTAATATTTAGGCAGTGATTGTATTTAGTCAGCGTAAAATCGATATCAGTCATTTATTTTGGTGCGACCTTCCTCCGGCGTAACCCTTCAAGCAATGTTTCATTTTTGTAAAATTATTTTCTACCCATATTACTCGGCCATCATGGTCGTGAAAAAACAGGACTGGTAATTAGTTAGCACAGGATCCTTGCAGTGTCTCATTTGAGGGTTGGCCGTCATCCACGTTCTTTTCTTCAGGTGCCGCGTAAGACAGTTCACCACCAACCACGCTCCAGCGTTGCAGAGAGTCACAAGACCCACTATATGAAAAAGGCCGTCATAGGACCCAAGGCTATCTCTGAAGTGTCCTGAAAAGAAATCGAGAAAAAGCACGTCAGTCCTGAAGATACCGCCACCCCCCCCCCCCCCCCTTTCAAGTCGTACTGTTACGAGCTGTTAAATAAGGTTATCAGAGACCATACTATACGTGTAACTAGGAAATATATGCCTCCGGTCTTCACATACTTGTTCTTTAGTATTTCATTTTTAATTTAACCGCCGATTATTGATTCTTTGATAAGTATCCAGGGCGTATCTTAGTTTAAGGAAATCATTGTTATTTGAAACAGGCGTTATATAAGACAATATAAGGTACGCATAGATAATTCAAACATTTAATATTAATGAGTAACCTGAACTGAACAATGAATACCCCTTCGCAACCCGTGAATCCTAGATTTCCGACCGAAACAATACGGAAAATATTAATTACTGAAGACCAGCGTGTTAGTGAATTGATACGAATACTTCAAAGGATAAAACACCGAGGACGGGGACTTAAACCGGACTGCTTTAATTGAGCAACATCATAGAATGTCACAAAATATAAAACCACCCCTTAAAAGTTTCAACGTCCTCAAAGAAGGAAAGGGGGAAATTGTTAAAAAAAGAAAAAGAAATTTACTATAAATTTAAAAGTTTAAGAATTGCTTAAAATTAAAAATGATGTAAAACTAACAGGGCAGAAATAGGCGGATTTTATGTATTTCAAACGTCAAAAAATCGTTGTATAATTATCTCGTATATTGACTGTTTGACATGTTGTCACGTTCATGCTACGTTTTGTTGTGGAATAAACTATATGATGGCTTTAGACTGAGCAAGTTGGTTTATTGCTTGTTGACGGTGACTGCTGAACATAAGGGAAGAATCCATAAAGATATACTTTTTTCTTTGCATTCTTTGACTCTTTTGTTCCCTGTTGTTCCTGTATGTTTAGCTGGTGCCATATACAAAGTTAGGGAATCTAATGTTTTGATTGCGAGCCTGGTGATCTGGAAGTTTTGACTAGGGTGTACGGCTGAGTTGCGATCCTTTAAATAAGGAAGACGCCTTTCGTCAGAGATACTCGTGACGTTGGCAATCATTTCCCTTCCGACGCCAAAAACAATTTCTTCGTCGAGGATTCTTTTTTTTTTCTTCGTACTACATAAATAGAAGCCACAATATTTCGCGTGAGACACGCACAACCATAATTAGATCTTGGACGACTTACAATGTATAAAACAAAAACAAAATACCTGCAGACGCCACTACTGTTGGTTGTTTGCGAATTAGGGTAGCATTTATCATAAGCCTCACGTCTCAGCTCACTATGAATAGGACGACGCAAGTTTTGAGGAAAGAACTGATTTGATAAATGGTTTACGACGCAATCATTGACGTCAGCGCGACAGCAGTGCGCCACTTCGAAATTGAGTGATCGCTTCGTCCTCGTGTAATTGTATAATCTTCTGTCTCTGTGTAATCGTTTAATGTTCAAGCAGTTCCCCACCATCACTGCAGCTTGGTATCTGTTCCAGTCTCTGTGTAATCGTTTGATGCTGAAGCTGTTTCACCACCATCATTGACCATGCACCAACTAGCTCAACTCAAACCGATGATTGCGTCATAGCTTAGGCGCAAATGTGAGTGTGTGCGTACTGCCACTCCATATACGCGCGGCACGGGCTTACCTGCTTGCTAGGACGACGTCGAGGACGACGTCTAGGACGACCTGTAAAACGACCTCAAGGATGACGTCTAGGTCGACGTCGACGACAACGTCATAGAAGACGACGTCTAGAAAGACCTCTAGGACGACCTCTGGGGCGACGTCATGAACAACCTAGAGGACGACTTCTAGGGCGACCTGAAGGACAACGTCGAGGACGACGTCCTAGAGTATGACGTCAAAGTCGACGTCTAGAACGACCTCTAGCGCGATCTCAAGGACGACCTATAGGACGACCTCGAACGACGTCAGGGACGACGTTTGAGACGACCTCTCGGACGACCTCAAGGACGATCCGTAGGACGACGTCGAGGACGTCGTCCGCATACGCGTGGCGCCTGAGTATAAAGACCTCGTAAGTATGCGGACGACTTCCGTATGTGGAGGCGCCGCGCCACCGTGTGGCGCCTCCGCATACGCGTGCCGTGCATAGGCACGGCGCATTCGAGGCCAGATAGCATATTGCAAAAAACGAGTGAAGTTGCTAAAGAGTGCATTAAAAAAACATAAATCAGCACCACAACGACTGTCACTTCCCAAACGAAATATATACCGCGTGACCCGCGGTCGAGTTGGCAGCGCACACCTCATCCACCAGGACACACGGGGTTTGAATACCGCTACCGTAGTTTTCATTTTACTTTTCGCAGCCCTTCTGGAAGGCTACAATTAAAGGTTGACAAATATATAGTTCCTAATTTATTTGTCAAACATGATCAACCCAATAGCCCTCGGTAGATTTGAGAAATAATAAAAGGCCAGGTTATCAATTTCGTAATTCTGAGCGTAATTAGTGTTCAAGTTTATTTGTGGGGTCCAAGAAGCGTTCTCGTGAACGTTCAGAAAGAAGCTTATAAAACAAAAGCCAAATCCTTTAGGACCTCCAGTCATCAATTTTAAAAATTCTGCTTAGAATCACCCTCCTTTCGACAATTTTGTTTTTGTGTTCAGACTTTGCCAATATATTGTTGATTTGATTGCGGCAAAGATATTTAGATTTCGTTTGATATTGTTTGGCACTGCAACTGGCGGCTGTGCTACTGTTGCCATGCCTTCGCTGGTCGTTTTTCCTGAATTCCTTCTATATACGACTCTGACAGTTGCGCTTCCACTCTGAAGATTAGGTTAAATGTTTGGTTTGACCTTAAACTGTTAATAAAGAGCGCGAGCAGAGTAAGGTTCATTACATTTTTAAACATGATAATTGGTCAAACTGCGGCGAATTTCGGTAAAGTCGTCATTCAGACAACAGTGCTTGTAACGCATCTTAGACAGGTTTGCTTACCGTCCTGTCTCGCCCATACATCGCATCTGGTTCCGGAGTGACAAGAAATCACGTCGCAGGCGCCGGTGTGTCATGCTGTTGGATGTCCCTATTTTGGCGGTTGGCTCTAAAAATGCTGGCGAACAAGGCTATCGGACGCAAGGGTCACTGCTGTTACGGCGTTCCATTTCCTGTCTTTCCGTTGACTTTCTGGTGAAAGAGCGACTTACAACAGTGTAGTCATCTGCCCCATCTACATTTGCTGCAGTGATACAACTAGGGTCACAACAGGCAACAACACGACACTTTTGTAACGTTGGCAGGCGCAAATCTAAGGACCACGTTTAAAAACGCGGTAAATGCATCAGTCGGAGAAACGCTCTGAGCACCATGGTTTCGTACTGATATAAATATTAAGCAAAATTCAAGCTCACCTATAACGAACGGCTTCGTAAGAAACGTTGCAGCTGCGATGCTCGTGACGATGACGTTGCTTATGCCTACTTGATCGGCTCCAATCTTTTCAGCCATTAATGAACTGTGAACAGTGATGGCGTGACCGCTGAAAGCTCCGAAGCTAACACACGTTGCCAGGACCGTGCAAGTAATTATAGGCGAAAGGGATCATAAACAATCCTACGCCCACAACTATGTAGTCAATTGTCAGCAGGGATGACCGGCTAAGGCAGCCTTTCTTCGTAGCAATTGGGAAAACAATCCGGCCGATCCAGTCGAACACGGTTGCTGCAGGGGCCACAGTGATCGTGTATTCTACAGGAACACCCTTGCTCAATATAGTGTCCACCATTATGCACGTGCAGAGATTAATGATGTAGAAGAAGGTGAGGTGCGAGGCAGCGATGAAGTAGAACACAGGCAACTTGAAGATGGTCTTTCGATGGCATTGGAGGTTGCTCTGGATAAGATTGGAGTTCTGTGGCTTTATCGTGAAGACTTCCGAACGTGATCGCTGTGGTATGTTGTGGTTTTTATCATTCTTTCCGGATTGCCTGCGTATAACGAAGGGTGATCTTGTGTAAAAAGAGCAGAGCGTTTATATGAGACGGAGTATATTTTAGCAAGAGTACAAATACTACAATTGTAGCATATAAAAAAGTTCAAAAACTCTCCTTCTCGGTGAGACTTACACATGGAAAAATCATTAAAAATAAACATTTACACACAATTGGATTCTTTTTGGTTCCTAAAGTTTTTTTTTTGTCAAAGTAACATAGGTGTGCCATTTTTAACAGGCAGACACGATATTTTTCTTTTCTCTTTATCACCGCATACAGGCTATTCCTGTAATCGCCAACCCAGGGATTGGGCCCCTGGGCTAAAAGGAAAACAATCCCAATGTCAAATCAACCTACGGTTTTTATCATATCAATTACGTCTGCGAACGGCGCAACCCCTATCAGCTGCTTCTCAGATGTGCATTCTCGGTGTCGTCCCAAGCTCAAAGAAGAAAGAAAAGAAAAGAACAACGAGGCGAAGTTTCAAAGAGACGCGGCGGCCTGCGCCACAAATACATATATTTAACATGAACGTCGGCTGCGTTCTTTATATCACGCAATCATGCGTATGTCACTTAAATCAATATATAAATTTAAAAAAAACGCCGCAATGTTTTTTTGTTGTTGTTCTTTTTTGTAAGCAACGTTTAATTTAATGCTGAGATTGATAGTGTTTCTGATGTCCCTAGATGGTCTCACACGGTAGAAGGGGACTTTAAGGACGTAACAAATATCTACGGAGCATCCCGTGGTAGTAATATTGATATGAATTGTTCTATTGTACAAAGCCCTGGGTTCTTAATCATTATCGGTGTGAAGGCATTAAACGCATAATAATTATTGGGGCTCATACGAAAGGAAATGAACAAGACTAGTGCTCGAGGCAGCCTTTGCAGACTTCGGCATGGCATCTGCACCTGCGAGAATAGCCTGCGTAATATATCTGTTTGCTATTCTACCGCTATAACCTTAAAAAAAGTTCAATGCGTTTTAAAGAAAATATTTTTTTTTTTCATTTTGATTAGAGCTACTTACTACTCATGGTCGATATCGACGCCGAAGGCACATATTTGTGCCTTCGGCGACGAGCAACCTAGGTATAAAAATTTTCTTATATCACATGGTCTTGCGTAGTAGAAGAATATATTTTTCAACGTGAAAATTCGTCAGATACTTCGCATACGTGGTAAAAGATGTTTTAATGCAACGTAAAGTCCCTGCCACATATCAAAATGTTATGTTTTTTTTTTAAACCTAGTGTTTCTTTAGTGTATTTGTTTACATTTACCAGTAAGCTATTGCTTTAAAAAGCACTCGTTTATTTATTTTCTGTTGACTAACTGGTACAATGGTTCACTTGTCCAACGAGTTATGACAACTTATAAGAAACGCATGAAAATAAAACGTTGGGGAACAGCAGATTTCGTTCCGTGAAATCAGCAGGTGAGTGAAAAAGACGACGCATTTAGGCGTGGATAAACGAAAACGTGCGAATTTCTCACCTGAGCAGAAAACTTAAGGCGGGGACGTTGAGGAGTAATCCGGAAGATATAAGCATCAGTCCCTTGTAGCCGTACGTCTGCTGTATGAACAGGAGTAGGCGTGGAAACGCGATGCCAGCAGCACATGACGCTGTAACGTTAAGTCTTATCACCAGTGCGCGATTCTCCTTAAAACGTTCCTCGATTAATGTCCCACAAAGAATGAATACGAGACCGGCACCGATACCTGAAACAAAGGCATGAGAGTCAGCACTCTTTTCTCGTGATTATGTTCACCACAAAATCCTCCGACCGGCATCTAGACTGCAGTTTTTCTGCACCGTTTTGTTATTACCGCAAGGAAGAACACTTTCTATTCTTTCATTACATGAAATTAAACTTTCTGATTGTACAGAACTATATACGATCACTGCACGCTACTCTGTCTAGATTTGTTTCCGATTCCTAAGCTCCAAAAGACTTTGCGCTGAACATAACTAATATTCTACTAGGAATTATACAAATGCGAGAAGTAACTTCGCATATATTAGATTAAAATATATTCACATGGAAAAGTGAGCGAGACTCCGCAAAGTAGATGGCTGGGATATAATGAAAATCATATTCCTCTTAGTGGGGTTGGGTTGAGGCTGAACGCGCGTTCTTTATTTGCGGTATATATAGGCTTAATCGGGGAAATAATATTACCCAATTTTTACAGAGTTTTCTATAACCATTAAAAAACGTAAGCAAACATACGAAATATGAATAATTGAAATTCAGGGAATGGTCCCGTGAATAAAGGAGCTGTTATGATGCGGGGTCAAAAGGTAATCTCTGCTGTTCCAGTATTCCAAGCACCAAGAAGTTCTGCTTCTTGCAATCATTTCGACCGAAATTTTAAAATGGCTTCCTGATTGTTTTAAAGAAACACGCATCCATATGCTTAACACATAAACTGTTCTTACCATGTAAGAATCCAAAGGACAGGGCCAAAATGTACACATTTGGAGCCACACATGCGAAAAAGACGCCAGTCACTTGGCAGAGGCTGCCTATGATGATTAACGACCATGCTGAGAACCAACGGAGGAGCAACTTTGCCAGGACGCCTAGAATAGAGCGACAAGGGTGTGTGTATGTCAATAAAAAAAATTAATTATATGCCACCATTTGTATGTCCAAAAATTGCAAATGTCCCATATCTTTCCTGTTCGTCTACTTTAATTTTATACATTGATTTTTATGATACCTGAATGTACTGAAGGAATTGTGCCTATTATAGAAAACTTTTTGCTAACAAACAATTAGTCACACAGCCCACAGCACCACTTTTTTGCCTAAGTATCATGTAGATTACAAACATACTTAAAAATAAAATTGGTCACATTTAATTAAAGTGCCACTGCCCATCTTTCCCCGTGACGCACTAGATTTCTTTGCCGCCAATTAGCAGCCCGTGAAACTGATCGGTGACGAAGCATCAACTCCTGGAGAACAAAGACGTTCTTTGTTGTCAAAACGAATAGTTTCAGTTTCTGCATCTTCACGCGGGAAGCGAGTTAAGTACAAAGCCAAACCAAGCGCAGGTACGAGTCTAAGCCACATACAAAACAAAATTTAAAAAGAGAATTGTCTCAAATGTCAGATTGAGGCACTCATTCGTTTATTTGCGTGCGCCTTTTTACTTGAAACAAACTACATCTGTTGTAAATTTTAAGCACGTCACCGAGTTCGTTTTTGAAATTCTAGAATGTTTAAATGTTAGTGCCAAATCTCGGGAGTTGAAAAAATTAAGAGCCGACTGCAACGCAAGCCGCTCAATGACAAGTGAGAGAAACGATCGGCAGTCGAAATCAACTTTGGCTGGAATATTCAAGGCCCATCGGGAGGATGGCTAAATGACGAACAGCTTATGCAAATATTCGTTCAACGTACATGCCTCTCTACGTTTTGAAAGAATTAACTTCTTAGAATGACTCTGGACGCTGGAGTTTATCGCAGTGACAAAAAGCGAGAAAAAAAAAAAAACTATCAAAACCATCTTCGCGATTTTTTCAGAAGAGCATCGAATTGGTTGACTCATAATACGACGTTCCTTTTCCTTGGGAGCCAATTGTAAAGCTGGACGATAACAAGAAAAAGAAAGTAACCAAGAAACTCCTGATTCTGCAGCCTTCAAAAAACACCAGATCGGCTTCGATCATATAGCAGAGTCATAACGGAATAGAGTGTGGAATGCATAGCCTAACGTGACCATCGTGAGCCATACGCCTTCTCGGCTGTGAGAAGTGATTGATTTAAAATCAAGTTTTTAAAGCACGGTGAAGACATACTTGAGTCTAAAATGTAAAGTTCGAAAATTTCAGAAGAAAGCAAAAACCTTTTGGTCTTCTGAGATGCTCTCATCTCCAATAAGAAGAGAAAACTTAAGTTAAGCTCAAGCCAAGTTAATAAGCCACAGCCGAATGGAGACATCACGCCAGCCTTAAAATTAGGCGGAATAATGCGTTGAACAAAATTAAGCATTCTAAAATTGAGGAGTAAGCTGATTTGAGCATCCAGCAGAAATAAAGCTTTTATTCAAATTGAATGTTAAGGCAAATATACAACAAGCCTGTGATTTAATTTTAATTCAAACATACATAAAAAACGGATGTAAGTGTTAGACATGCCGCATTGAAAATGCATTTATCAGGCCCGCCGCACAATTACTGAGGTCATAAGAGTCAATGTAAGTTGACCATAATCAACTAAACGTTGTTAATGAACGTTTTAATTATTGGTTTTAGGCGTCACGTTGCAATTGAAGTACTGACGGCAACTACGTTATAAAGCCACATTAATTTATTGAATAAGCAAATAGGTAATGGTTCTTCAGGTATTAATCCATCTAGTATAGTGTTTTTTCCACCCGATATAAAAATTGCCTGCAAAGGGAGCGCCGCAGGCCCTGCCCATTCTGACCCTTAGTGAAGCCACATAGTAGTTTCAGTCACTTCGTCAATTGTCTATTCTGCCCACATCAAGGACACCCTACCTAGATAGTGACAACATGATTAAAACGATTACGTCACTCTTCCAAGCGTCAATATGTGTATAGGGCTTGCGGCGCTCTCGCTAAACGCGATTTAAAATTGGGTAAAAAGAACGGGAAAATTATTTGATTAATATTAGAAAAAAACATTACCTTTTTGCGATTAAAAAAAATTAGTCTGGTCATATTTATGGCAATTCAAAAAACTTCCGTTGATATCGAAATTTCAACTTGACCCCTAAAGCCAACAATTAAAAAGGTAATTGGCAGGGTTTAGTTACTTCTCCAACTTATGACGACGGTCATCCCCTCATCTAATGTCCGCCGAGCCTGATAAAATCAATGTAAATACGGCAATCGGACTCACAATCCTTTGTAAAAATAAAAGTATGTTCGAATTAATATTATATAGTAACTTTCAGTGTTCTCTAAAACTTATTCCAAAGTAAGGTTACCTTAAAAGGTACTGTTTGTTTCTGTTGTTGTTGTTATGAGACACAGGAAATGGGGCCTAGAAACCCAGGAACCCGAAGCCGCAAATACAGTCTGTATTCGACTTTCAATTCACCGCCATGCAAGCAAGCTTCGAAACAGCACCTGTCAGCTGTATTCCGAGGTCATCGCCATGAAGCTGGGAGTAACTCTGAATTTGACTCTCGTGTACCTGTTTATAATTTACAAAACGGGGGAAGGAAGGAGGGGTAATAATTTACCGCAAGCTTTTGTTCCGACTTCAGAGTTTAAAAAGATGATATTAAGGAGCCTCACTACGTGTGCGCTGTTTGAAATATTATGTCGTCATATCAACTAGCTCAACTCTCAACTTAAATATAAGCTTTTTTTTTTTTTTTTTAGTTGAACACAGTACCTGTACCAGGAAAGTACGAGATGCGTCATGGTGAGACATAGAGTAGAGGCTCTGCTCGGGGTGTCTCAGTGATTCATCTTCACCCTAGTAATTAATGGTCGTTAACGGCGACGCAAACGCATTATTAGCCGGACCCCCTCCGTTGCATCTCATCGAATGACACAGACACGAGCCTAAAGAAAGTCGATCCTTACAGCTGCCATGAGATAAGTAGGTAAATATTTATCGAATAAAATAAAATGAGTGGATAACGAAGTATTTGGAGGTTAATTGTTGTAGCAAGGCAACCGGAGGTCGTAAAGATGCAGCGCCAATTGATATTCGCTAGTTTGCATAATTCCTGTTTTCTGCAAAAATATTTGACTGCTCACCTGCAAAGAGGACGGACGCCGACGTCAAGCTGACCGCCCATGCGACCGGCTCTCTTGCGCTCTTGAAATGGGAAATGAAATTGACGAAGTAAAAGCCCAGCGGTCTCAACGTCATACCCGTGATGAAAGTGATCGCGATGCCGGCGACCACAACAGCCCGTCCTGATGAAGCTTTATCGTTTTGGCGATTCGATTCATGGGAGCTTGCATTTTCGTTTCTGTGCCCTGTAGAAGTCATCTCTGCGGGTATTACAAATGCCAGAAAGTTATAAAGAATTTGCCATAATTCCAGCTTTCACATATCAAATTCTAAGGAAATAAAAGGTTTACCAGATCAACTTCAGTTAGTCTTAATTCTTTCTGGGTTAAGCCTATAAATGAAGTGCGAAACCTAAATAAACTTTGTTTCTTGGCAGTGTATACCGTCCTCCGACGGCTAAAAAAAAATTCGCGCGTAAAACCTTAGGCAAAGTAAAAAGGTAATTTTTAAAACCCTTGTAACAACTAAGTTTCCCTTCCAAAGGTTGATCCCGGGGTGTGATTTAGTCTGTCTTGTAGAATGTGGCATACTGCCTGCTTATGCACTTGGGTCCCTTCCTTCCCTCCTTTTTATTTGCCACGAAGTCTATTTTTTGATGTGCCTAAATCAATGATTTTCAGCTCAGCTTCTGATTTTGTTGTCATTTTCTGTATTTTCCCCTACATATCAGGGTTTATAACAATGTCGTTTCCGAACCTGCTCGCCTGCACACTCTCTCTCCTTACAAGAGAGCACACCACACCAGATGCTATATCGCCTTCAAAATACACAGCCGTATCTACCAAATTCGAATAACTGGAATTGTTTTAAACTTATAAGTTTGCTTAAGCAGTTGAGACTTAAAACGAGGAGCCTGTGACTAAGGATCAATCAGGATATATGGCATGCACGAGCTCAGACCTAGACGACAAAACTAGGTGATCATGTAGTTAGAGCAAGTGGAAGTGACATAGAAAAAAGCGACCCCTGCCGTGAGAGACGTTCAGGAGGAGAAAAAGTCAGTGAAGCTCCCGTGTTCCGGGTTTATTTCCTCAAGGGTGGACAACGCAACGGTGGTATCTTCGAGGTCAGTTTCAATTACGCGCTTTCACCATACAGGGTCAGTTTCAAAGTTTCTGGACTACACAAAAAAGCGCTCTAATAACTCGGCTATGAATACATGCGGATTTTACTGATTATAACCTTATTTCGGCAGACGTGTTATTTTACTGTCCTGATTTTTCTTAATATTTATTTTAGAATTGCCCTTTATAGAGCACTAACTATGCCTGCACAATAAAAACGTACGGAGATGCAGTTCCTTCCATTAATGTTTCAAGCATCTTCGATCTTAATTTGTAGACCGAGTCAAAGGTTTGTAAACGAAGCAAGGACGGATGTTGCGGCAGCCTTCTGAAAACATTTCTCCGCGAATCGATACACAGTGATGTCTCGTTAATATGGACGCCTCCGTTCCCCAGAAAATCGTCCATAATGCGAGTTGTTCATATTAACCAGGCAAAAATGCATGTATTTTCCCAGTTTGTCCCCGAAAGTGGTGTCCATATAGCGGGGTATCCATATTAACGGGGTCCATATTAACGAGACATGACTGTAGCGGAGTTGCAAAGTTGGTCCACTAAAACGCTGTAGAGTGGCTTCTACCGATTCCGCATTATGCGGTGTGCAGGAGGAGACTGCTCTCGATATTTCGTTCATATAAAAAAAGTTACACAAACCGTGCTTGGTGATGAGCCGCTAAACACCCGCTTAACATCCTAAGAAGAGCCGAAAACCGTAGCCCTAGCCATAGCCTCCTCTATACTCACAAAGCCTGGCAGTTCGATGACGGAGCCATAGAGTGCCCGGTCGCAGATCTGGAGCACGAGGTTCTGGTAGCACAGAGCATATTTCGGGCAGTCCGGTATTCAGCGCACAGCTTTTGCAGTGGCAAGGATCCGAAATATGGTTTTCGAACCCGATGAGAAAAGAAGCGGGAGCCCGAGGAACGGGAGAAGCGCGAGCGGACATTTCCCCGCTCGGGACAAGTGTGTTTCGACGTCTCGCCGCAGCGGGGCGCTTGTTACGTGTCTGTTTGCCGCTCCACCTTTTTACTTTCGGCGGCCGCTTCTCGTGGCGATCTGCCAGGCTTTGACAGTATAGAGGAGGCTATGTCCTAGCCCTTGCTCTGTTAAGCCGGTGTTTCAATGCTTACGCATCATACAAAATGCAGTCTGCATACAAATTCGAACGCGAGTCACCGCGAGATTCGTGCTTGGAATGCTGCGTGGCAATGAGTTCAAGAAAATTTCGCACGCGGCATTCGGACCCCGGATATTGGGGTGACGTTTGTTTGCAGAATGTTTTTTCTATGATGTATGTCCAGTGTGACCTCAGCTTTCGTCACTTCCTAAGACTCGCCTCGCAATTACAGGACTTAAACGGAAAAGTACACTATTCTAGATTACGGGGTAGTAGTGTTGGATGCGATCTCTTCAGCCCAGCACGCGCAGGTTCGTCGCTTCGAAAAGCGAAAAACTCACGCGCCCTACGCACAAACACTGAAAATGAAACTCGCCAAGAGCCCTTTTGTGGAAAGGTCTATCGACAATATATATTTTCAAAAGTCAGAGTCACCTTGTGGCAGCCCCAAAAGGTCCAATATTGCCGGTCTGTTGGCGCTAATAGAAGATCATGCTCGACTAATTCAAGCACCCTCGATTTCGTGAATTTAAGGTTACGTAAAAGGACCAACATCTTTCTCCCTTTCTTGTCTAAGCTTTCGAAGACGTTCGCTTTTTATGGTGTGGAGAATCTGTGCAGCGCCGCCATTAGGGCGTCAGGTTTGGCTCTGCACGGGGCATGCATACTGACTTTTGGAAAGGGTCTATAACAAGCATGGCGCCTCACTGGTACCCCACGCGTGCAAGCATGTGCAGCTAGCGCGTGAACATAGCTTTGGCGAAGCTTGCAGTTGCGCGCAATTGCCCACACGAGCAGGGACATGGCGGCGGCCAGATTACCTGCTTGCAATGGTCTACTCGTGGGCAAGTTTTTTTGTCTTTGCAGTCGTACGTAGGGCGGCGCGTGCGTGAACGGCGATTATAGCTGTGCAAGCTCACTCCGTCTCTCATCGAAAATGGCACAGACACTTCTCTAGGGGTAAGGGTTTGAGTGTGTGCGGCAATAGGTACGAGAATATAACATTTAGGCGCTATTCGGTAGTTTAGGTCGTGAAAAAAATAGCGAAGGAAGGAGCGAGGCTCTAAATGCAGCTCGCAGGTGGCGCTTGTTTCTCCAAGGTGTTTGTCCTGTTTTTGCGAATTGCTTTCCTAAAATGTGTTTCGAATCGTTGTATTTACAAATGCAGAAACCTGACGCTGTCCCCTCACCCTTCAGTCCGTGCAGAGCGTTCGGCAGACAGGCTATAGAAGTAACAGTTGTTGTGTCGGTGTCTCGCCGACGGCATTTTGACGTTACCTCTAAGCGTCCACCCTCCGCACAACCAGAACACACCAAATTCAAAACACATTCCGATAAAACAGAGCGTTAGGATATCACGGTGATTGCACACAATCACTGGCTGGAACATTCGTGGCTCAATTGCGAGATAATCTCTCCCAATGATTTACCTTTCTTTTTTTTATTTGCTCGAGAGTGTGCGTCCACCCTATCCGTCTACCTGTAGAGTCATGGGTTGCTGGCGGATGGGTCGACCGCGCTAAATTTTTAATGCCTCAACGTCGAAAATTCTCCCATGGCCATGAGCAGCCTCACTGATAGCGGTGATACTAAAACGCTGCCATTGCCGCGCTATGCGCTATATCCTTGGCTGCGGACGGAAAGCTGATAACACTACGTTTCACTAACAGTGCAAGGACTCTACTTCGTTTCACTTTAAGTCCAGGCGCAGCCGACGTTACAAGCTAATGGGACCAGTTGGACAGCGTGTTCTATCGTCGCTATACCAATCACAAACAGAAAGGCCTCGTTGCTTGCGCTTTGAAGACTGCTCGATTGGTCCCATTAGCTCGTAGAGTCGACCGCATCTGGAGTTAAGCGGAAACGAAATAAAGGAGTGCAATTATCGGGAAGATTGATGTTAACATTTCCCAGGCTCACCTTTGATCCCGGTGACGGGAGAGTCTGATGCAAAGCACGCATTTACGGTGTGATCCCAGCATTGACTGTAAGTGCGAGTGCAGATGCCAAACAAATAGATATTTCTAAAGGTACCCATGCTATCGTTGGCATACGCCCAAACACGCTGTTCCCCAGAAGCCACCTGATTTGCGACGCACCAAACTTCCAGCGGCAACGAATGTGCAGGTGCGACCCTATTCAAGCCTGCACATTGGCCTTCGAAGCAAAGCAACCGAACGAGAACCCTTTTATGACCCTTACTGTTAACATCTCTACACAAATATCATATTTCTACCATTACTTTTTGACTAATACAACTGACAGGACCTTTTTTGTTCTAAATAATTAGGAGGTTTGCTTACCGCTTGTGTCATGCTGTCGAAGCTCCCGCAAAAATCCACGCGGTAAAGACCATCCCTGGGTGTTTCTTTTATCGTATACGATACTTCGCGGAATGCACGTTTAACTGCCTGTAGGAGATAGACGTCCCTCTTCGCGCAATATCCTGCTGCTTATCTTTGGCGTAGCTTCCCTGCGACTTTGATTTCACGCTGTGCGACTGCTCAAATGCTAGCGATTACAGTTACTCATTTTGTATGGCTATTTGTACATCGCCGTTTGGAGCTAGAAACTTAAATAACACCGATGAAAAAAAACAAAAACGTCCTTCTATACGCTCTTAACTCATCTGAAAATAAAATGTTCTGACTCATGGCTGTTGTTTATGTGACGGAAACAGCTTGCGTATTGAGGTTCCTGCAGGTCACCATACCTTTTACCCGATTGCGATTTCATACCAATAATTATTCGCCAATGAGCGTCGTCAGTGCGATTGAGTCTGCTCTTACCTGGATTTACGAGCAAGCAGGAGCTAACAGTGCACTTTGGAACTTGAGCAGTTTACTGGTCACATAGCTATACGTGCAAAGTAGCAGATCAAGTAAGTAAACGGAAGTTGTAAAATTGTTGAAAATAATTAGGAAATTTACAGGAACTTCCTGATTACTAAAATCAGTTTGTAAGATGTCATGCGTTTTTACGATGTTTGTCAGTATGTAATGTCGTTGCACATATCACCTAGTTCTTGGGGGCAAATAATAACGAAATTCGTTGTTTAGTGTTTGATTCCTGTGATGAGGCTATCAGATTGGAGGCCCAATGCAAACGAGACGATTACGGCAGGTCCAAAGTTGCTGTTCTTACAGATATGAATTTTATTCCTTTGGGACAAATACGAAAGCACACGTTTGCTATGATTCTTAATATTTACATATTTAGAAAAGGTTCAGAGAAAGTCGGTAACACCGATAAATATCCTGCCCTGACCAGCGAGTGTAATGAACATCTCTCGTCGCTCTGACGACAAACAGGAGTTGACGGCAGAGGGCTCCTAAAGTGAAGCTTTGGAACTGCCATAACATAATGCTCTGAAGCGACACTAACGCACACTGCCAACTGATGTTTCACTCAGTACAAGTACAGCGAGTTGTGACCAGCTCGTTCTGGTAATTTGTACAGCAGTTCACGCAGGACGGCATAAGAATATAATCTCAAAACGACGAATAAGATTGAGCAAAAGGACATTTTTCAGTGCGTTTGCATAGCTAATACAAGTAAATAAAGTAATATTGTGCGGCCAATGTTTAGGCCTTACATGATTCATAACAAGATGTCGTTATGTTTTTCAGCTACAAGGGTAGTTGTAGAGCATGTTCAGCCACTGATTCGATGCCGTCGTTCTAGCACCTTCCTAGCAACCGGTGTTTATATCAGAGACCATGCTTTACATTTCTTAGAAGTTTAGTTATCTAATAGTCAGTGTTCTCAGATTAAGACTAAACACTAAAATATCACTAACGTAAAATTTAATAGGGTAGAAAAAGGCATGTCTTAACATCCTTATTCATTCAGTTCCACACGCTCGTTGAGGACGTCAATGAAATATGACACCACGAAAAATCTCAATGGACAAACGCTAAGACCGATAATGAGTACGCAATTAACGTGCCAATATTTACCTATTGGAAGACACGTGAATCATCAGATTTACAGCATCCTAATTTAAATTGGTTTACAGCAGGCTACAGATAACAGAACAGCAACCCACATTGCCAAATACTATTACTACCCAGCAGGAATAGATGCGCTTTATTGTTCAATACCATAGGTTAATTTACTAAAACTTCTTGTCTCCAATGAATGCACACATGCCTAGAGATGGTATAAATGTGATGACGAACAAAATGTGTAGTTAAAAACACCGTGTTATGTCTCACTCAATGTTTTAGGTACCCTACAGTAGGACTTCTATATGCAAAAACTGTATTTTAACTGCATTGTTTTTTTATTTTGTTAAAAAAGAAACATTAAAAACCTACATTTGTTTCTTTTTGTTTTCTTCAACGATCTGCCAGCAGACCTTTCTTAAAAATACCATGAGCTTTCTCCTTTTACAAATACAGCTTAAATCCCTCAAGATACATAGAAACAAAGAGATCGACACCATTAAGTTCCACGTACAAGCGCACTGGCAGACGCTCCCTCAAAAATCGAAACACACAAAGAAACGATGTTGAGTGTATTTTTTTTTGTGTGTTTAGATTTTTGAGTGGGCGGTGGTGCGTGGATCATGCAATTACCAACTCGTCCAAACTGCAGTACTAACCGTTAAGTTAAAGGCTAAAAAGTTTTCCTTTAAGATTACATATTTTTAGACGGCTCGTTACTAGTTACATCATTTTTTTTTTAAATCAAGAGTACTGGGGCACAAAAGACCGTTTTTACATAATTGTACTAAAAGAGTATTGAATTGAGGAAATACTTAACTGCGTGCACGGTGTTTACACTCAACGTAATAAGCTCTTGTTTTTGAGAGCAATAAATATGCCGATGCCTGTAGATCTATTTATACATTCCCTTCAGTTTTTATTTCTAAAACCTGTAACGCCTCGTAATGTCAGATCACTGATAGCTTGTCTTTCATTCTAACAGACACACGATCACTTCTACTGACACACGGACGCACGCAGTCACACGTAAAACAACTCTTCGGGGGCTTGCGTACTACAATGTTCGACTTCCTACTCGGCCATCATTGAAGTGAGGAAGATTGACTGGTAATTGATGAGCACGGGTTCTTCACACAGCTTTAGCTGGGAGTTACTCGTCGTCCACGTTCTTGTTTTTCGGTGTCGCATTATGGAGTTGACGACTAACCAGGCTGCCGCGTTGAAGATTGTCACGATGCCCATTATACGATAAAGGCCGTCGTATGAACCTAGATGATCTCTGAAATAACCTGCAAGAAAGCAGAAAAAGTATATGCAATTCATATATTTATATTGGAGTATGTCGAGGGTTGAAGTCATTTTCACACAGTGTTCACTTTTTCGTTCGTGGAACGGTATGGCCCCTAAGCGTGTGTTCTAAGAATCTTCTCACATTACATTATTTTAATACAAACAATATTAAGGCAGTAGTCATACACTCTCAGAAAAAAAAAAAGGTGTATCCTTACAACTTTTGTCCCATATAATACACCCAAAAACTTCAGTTTGACGTACAGCGCATTGACGTCGATCTGATGGTACCAACTTTCACGAGCGGCTTGATACCCGTGTGGTACAACTTATTAAAATAACTAATGTACGTGTTACAAACTACAAAAAGAAAAAACATCGGGGTTTTCTGGCCCCTACTGCACAACATCAGTGTTTGTTTTTTTCTGTGTGGTTTTTGAAAAGTATTTAGCTATTTAATAAGTTATATCGCACCGTTATCAAGCCCCTCGTAAATTTGGGGGCCGTCTGTTCGATTATAGTGCGCAGTACGCCGAATTGAAGTTGTGGGGTGCATTATATGGGACAAAGGGGTGTAAGGTGATACCCTTTTTTCAGAGTGTAGCTCATTATCCGTACTGCCTTATGAATTCTACCTGAGTTCTATTCATTTCGGTGACTGGGTTTACTAGGCTTTTTGTGTGCTTCGTTGAGTTTATTGTGAGCTAAAATTTGTTCTATTAAAACTACAGCTTTTCGAACCCCTTAATTTATTGCATAGATAAATTTCAACGACCCTAATCGTTCCATTGCCGAAGAACCATTTAATTAAGGCCAAAGTATACAGAAACTCTCTCGTGCCGACCCGGTATCGAGCCGGGCCCGGTGGCACCTTGCCAACGGTAAAGTCTAGTTCTGACATTAGAGAGTTTTAGGGAACCGGAACAAAATACGATCGATAAACAAAAACGATCGATACCTTGGATCGGGCGAGTCGACCGATCGTGTGCCTCTAAACGGCTTTGGGGGAACCGTAATTGCAGACGAGCGCAGACGATCGGTACAGGTCGCGCCCCCTGGCAACGGAAACCTGCATCGGCCTCATCGAGAAAAGCAAATTTGCGTGTGTTTGTACAAATCGCAGAAACTGAAGTAAATAAAAATCGCATCCTATAAATATCGAGAAGCTAAAACAATGTATACCTACTTATAGTTCGTCTCGTTTTTTTACTGGAATGAATGCGCTTCCGTAACACAAAACCTGGCGCTCCATGGCGTGTCGCCACTGGCGCTGCGAAGTTCTAAAATGTTCGTCTGCTAAAGAAGCAGACGAGCTTTCCGACAACAAAGACGCTCGATCTTTTTGACGATGACTTGGAGTTGGCTCTATTCGGAGAAAACAATTTACAAAACGTTCTTTTGTACGACTGTCTGCGCACTAAGAGAAGGCGCTTGTTGGCGGCAAGGCATGGGACGTTCAACTTAGCGTCGATGGACGAGGAGGACGTCGTACGGCTGTTCAGGTTCACAAAGGAGGATCTGCTTCATCTCCGATCGGCACTGCGCATCCCGGAGACGTTGACAACCAACGGATGAATCTGGGTGTCAGAAGCTCGTTTGCCACCGTATTTTTTTTTTTTTTTTTTAGTTTACCCGATTCATATCCTCGGGAAATAAAATAGTTCCTCGATCGTACGTGGTAACTTGTTTTGTAAGGCATACGTTCTCAGTGGGCAAGCTTTGGTGTTTTACATCAACCAAATATGATGTTTACTTCAACCACGTCCTGGTATGCTGAAAAGTCGCCGACAGCAAACTTGATTTGACACACAAATAAGAACACTCTCGCGCGCGCTTATCATCAACATTCGAAGTCGTCTGCCAGCGATCCTGTGTCTTTCCCTCGAGGCCCACTGCAGGGTCGAGTATTAAGAAAGTTATGGACAAATAAAACTAGGAATATTAAATCGCGAAGAAAATACAAAAATTACAAAAATATACTCGCGTTCTCAAGTTAAGGCGGTCATTTTTCTTGTACAAAGTTACGAGGAGGTCAGTCCGTTCCTTCGCTCCTCGCAACGAGAAGTTCTTTTTCGACGCCGCGTTCAAGCCTTTAAGGACGTCATTCCAAAGGGCCGGAGTAAAAAAATGATTAGGGCCTAACACCTCCCGAAGTAGGAAGATATCATCTTCCGCTGAAACCCGCTTGCGAGGAGGAGGCGGAGGGACGGAGGTAGATACGGCGCTCATGTTGCTCTCTTACGGTGAAGATAGCAGACGATCACGGTCGGACGCCCGCGAACCGATCGTTGTGCCGTGTACGGTACTACCACGGAAAAAAAAAATTAATTAATAAAGGAAAACCTGTAACTTTACTGCTGTGCATTTATTAAAACTATCACCCAATATTTAAAGGGCTCGTTTTATAGAATATATGTGAGTAGCATTAGAACACAAATTTTTAATTCATTCAAAATTTTTAAACTAAAAAGTATCCAGATCCTTGATCCAGAAGGCTGTTGCTCACTCTGTTGACAGTACAGATAACCCTCAGTCATAAAGCAGCTGTAAAAACGGGTGATAAGAGCTCGAAATGCACATCCCAACGTTTGTATGTAAAAAAAAACTTCAAAATATAAAAAAACTTAAAAATATAAAAAGCTTCAAAATATAAAAAGCTTAAAAATATAAAAAGCTTCAAAATATAAAAAGCTTCAAAATATAAAAAGCTTCAAAATATAAAAAGCTTAAAAATATAAAAAGCTTAAAAATATAAAAAGCTTTAAAATATAAAAACTTTAAAATATAAAAACTTTAAAATATAAAAAACTTAAATATAAAAAACTTCAAATATAAAAAACTTCAAATATAAAAAACTTCAAATATAAAAAACTTCAAAAATAAAAACAAATTAAAATATGAAAAAAAAAAAAAAGTGGATGGGCCAGCCGGATTCGAACTCCCCACTACCGGACTGCTGAGCTCACGAAATGGACGCTCTAATCCATTGCGCCACTGAGCAGACAATGTTCACTGCTGCGAAACATTAATTTATTTCTAGTAAGAATGTCTTATTAAGTTTCGATCTGTATTCTCTTTTTTATTTGCTGATTCCAACTTTATGCACCTGCTGTCACATATGGCGCTCCTGCTAGGTACTACCACGAGTTATTTTATTCATGTTTGAAGCCACGGCACGCTCTCTCCGCCAGCGAAATCGCCGTTTTGCTAACCAAGCGAGACCGTCCATGTCGGCCATTGCTCGTGCCGGTCGAGCCTTACGGTTTGAGCAGCGCATTACGGTAAGATCGCGGAACACAAGCGCATGCGCACTTCGTACCGGAGGGCCCATCGTACCGTATCGGATGTGCAAAAACGGTTCCCTAAAACTCGCATTACGGTTATATTTCTGTTATTTTTGTATTTTTTTCGCGATTTAATATTTCTAGTTTTATTTGTCCATAACTTTCTTAATACTCGACCCTGCAGTGGGCCTCGAGGGAAAGAAACAGGATCGCTGGCAGACGACTTCGAATGTTGATGATAAGCGCGCGCGAGCGTGTTCTTATTTGTGTGTCAAATCGAGTTTGCTGTCGGCGACTTTTCAGCATATCAGGACGTGGTTGGAGTAAACATCATATTTGGTTGATGTAAAACACCAAAGCTTGCCCACTGAGAAGAACGTATGACTTACAAACCAAGTTACCATGTACGACCGAGGAACTATTTTATTCCCCGAGGATATAAATCGGGTAAACTGAAAAAAAAAAAGAAAGAAACGGTGGCAAACGAGCCTCCGACACCCAGATTCAACCGTTGGCTGTCAACGTCTCCGGGATGCGCAGCGCCGATCGGAGATGGGGCAGATCCTCCTTTGTGAACCTGAACTGCCGTACGACGTCCTCCTCGTCCATCGACGCCAAGTTGAACGTCCCATGCCTTGCCGCCAACAAGTGCCTTCTCTTAGTGCGCAGACAGTCGTACAAAATAACGTTTTGCAAATTGTTTTCGCCGAATAGAGCCAACTTCAAGTCATCGTCAAAAAGATCGAGCGCCATTGTCGGAAAGATCGTCTGCTCCTTTAGCAGACGAACATTTTAGAACTTCGCAGTGCCAGTGGCGACACGCCATGGAGCGCCAGGTTTTGTATTACGGAAGCGCATTCATTCGAGTAAAAAAACAAGACGAACTATAAGTAGGTATACATTGTTTTAGGTTCTCTATATTTATAGGATGCGATTTTTATTTACTTCAGTTTCTGCGATTTGTACAAACACACGCAAATTTGCTTTTCTCGATGAGGCCGATGCAGGTTTCCGTTGCCAGGGGGCGCGATCTGTACCGATCGTCTGCTATCGTCTGCAAATACGGTTCCCCCAAAGCCGTTTAGAGGCACACGATCGGTCGACTCACCCGATCCAAGGTATCGATCGTTTTTGTTTATCGATCGTATTTTGTTCCGGTTCCCTAAAACTCTCTATTATCATGGATGAACCGTCCTATCCAGTCAGCTTTGTACCGGTCCTCAGTAGGTATTCGTGTGATATGAAGTCCGCTAAAAGGTTCCGGGCTTTAAAATAAATATTGATCGGATCAATGTTACACTCACCAATGACGAATGGTTTCGTGAAAAACGTGGCGGCGGCGAAGCATGTGACAATGACGTTGGCAACATTGACCCGGTTGAACCCGACGTACTGCGCCATCAGTGGGTTGTGCACCGTTATTGCGTGTCCACTGAACGCACCGAAGCTAACGCACGTCGCTAACACTGTGCCGTAGTTGTTGGCGTAGGGTAGCATGAAGAGCCCGACGCCCACAACGAGGTAGTCGACCATCACCAGGGTTGTCCGGCTTGTGTAGCCTTTCTCGGTACTTAGAGGTATTATGACTCGACCAATCCAGTCGAAGATCGTCACCACTGGAGCGACGGTGATTGTTTGCACTACCGGAACTCCTTTGCTAAGTATGGTGTCGACCACAATGCTTGAGTACAAGTTGATCGTGTAGAAGAACACGAGGTGCGATATTGCCGTGAAGTAAAACATGGGTATTTTGAACATGGACTTTTCTCCGGAACGAAGGTTGCTGCGTGCCGAACTTGAACCTGGTTGGTCTATTGTGAACACCTTCGAGGATGTAGTCGTGCACATGGTGTTGTTGATCTTCGGATTTGCCGGTTTTCTGTGGGAGTCACGAAGCAACAGAATAAAAAAACATTTCGAAGTCTAACCCACTCCGCACCCCCCCCCCCCCCTCTCCGTCTCTCTCTCCTTCAGAACCTCAATTCATAAATTTAGCAATGCTGCAGCATGCATTTGTTCTCAGGCTCCTGATGCATGTGCCTGGTGGTTTGGGGATTGGGAGGCACTCTGTTTTCGTGGACACCAACCTTGCAGAAAGGGTCGCTGTTGACCCAGGCTAAACATCTAAAATTGTTTTTTTTTTTCTGTTGTGTCAAGTCGGTGCTCTTATTTTAATTGTGCTCCTCCCTTTGCGTGTCTTTAGGCATATTTTGTGGCTTTGTTGGGCGGCGTAAAAAAAAACAAAAAAAACTTTCATCTCTTTGAATTCAGAGACGAAGCTTATCCTGAACTTCTCGTGTTGAAACATGCTATGGAGATCTTTTATCAAGCACATTGATGTTTTTTTATAATAGATCTCGCCGACGGTAGAACATTGTGACCTCACAATGAGCAGAAACAAACAAAACTTTTAATCAGGATGGCATTCCTTGAGATTCCTGTTCGTATATCTGGATTTAGTAGGTAGTAGTCACTAAACGAAATTCTCGAGTAGATTGCTTGCACCCTATGCCCAGAAGAAGGACTAACTTACTCTGCCAAGAACAATCTTGATTGGTTTGAAGAGAGCTTGAACTTCGATGTACGGGAATTCCACCCAATCAAGAACGTTATTCATTGTAGACATTGAATGCGAGGTACTTCTGACCGTGCACTGCGAAAAATACTCGCAAAATTGACGTCCAGGGAAACCCCCTACAAATCCTATTTAATACAGTTATCTAACATTCGTGACTAAATATATTTTGACACAAAACGCTGGCGGTTAGCGAATGAACCGAAGGTTACACTCAAAACAAGAGTCACTCTAATTGGAAATGTAGTCCTTACCTGAGTAACATGCACAGCACCGGAACGTTCAGCAACACGCCGCCTGAAAGCAGAATGAGCCCTGGGTATCCATACTCTTGGCGGAAGAACAAAAGAAGTCGCGGGAACGCGATCCCAGCCGCACATGACGCGGTGACGTTGAGCTTCATCACATAACTTCGATTTTCTTGAAAATGTTTTTGAATGAAGGTTCCACTCAGCACAAACACCAGTCCCGCACCTATGCCTGGAAAAAAATAACTTTTTGAAGTTTCACCTTTGCTCTCCTTTTATACCATTCTTCTTTTATGGCGGAATATGACAATGGAATAATAAAATATCTGAAACTTTTAAATTCAAGATATTATTCGCCACAATCGTGTGGTTGGCACGGCAAAAATAATCACTCTCACTATTTGCTACATCAATTTTTAGGTTTAGAAACCTTATTATACCATGCAATTAACCACGTAATTAAAGTGCGCCATATTTCAAGGTGCCTTAGAAATTGAGAAGTAAACATCACAATTTTTTTTTAACAACGCAGCAGATGCATTATATTTTTGATTAATTAAGTCATAAGATATAGAAATGTACATGCAGCTCTTTGTGCTCTTGAATTTGAAGTACAAGGTAAGTTAAGACTAACCTTGTCGTAAAACATTGCGCACAATTTTCAGTTTTTTTTTTTTTTTTATGGCGTGAACTATTGACAAACGCTATATTTTTAAACGTTTTAAAGGGAATTAGAACGAAATTAAGTATAGACTTAAATTAGCTGTAGACTAAGCAGGCACGTAGCCAGGATTTTGTTTCGGGGGGGGGGGGGGGGGGGCGCCCATGACAAAATGCTGTATGAGGGGGAGGGGGGAGAGGAGGCCCCAGCAAAATGGAATATTTCGGGGGGGGGGGGGGGAAGGGCAAGCCCCATGCCCCCCCCCACCCCCCCACTGGCTACGTGCGTCAGACTAAGGTCACGCACCTCAAGCATTGAGATAACTTAAATGATTTAAATATACTGTCAACTTTAGCTTTATTACGTCCAAAGATCAAAGAAACGATTACATAAAGCACACACAGTCAGCAGTAAGGAGATTAGTGCTGCAGAAAAGGCGATGAAGTTTTATATTTTGGCTCAAAACGCACGTATTCATTAACGTATACGCTACTCCTAAATACAGCTTGGTCTAATTGAATTCGACTAAAGTTTTCCGGAATTAACGTGTGTTAAAAAATAATGTCAAATGCCAAATCCCTTTAAGCATGGTGGCTTTTACGTTTTCGTACGTGGTGTGCAATAATCTGTACAGTGACCCGTCAAGGAAGAGAAAAAAAACAGTCGCGAGAGACACGCGATGAAGACGTTCTTTCGAATTGTCGTGCAAAGGGGTTTTAATGGTGTAAACACAATAAGTAGAACCAACTTAGCATACTATAGAAATATACCCCGTAGCCTAACCTCCACCAAATTTGATACACATATTTTTGTGTTGTAAACTTTGGGATAATGAAACAAAGGAAAAAGACGTTCAAAGATTCATTGAAATGTGTAGTGTGTAGATATAATATCTATCTTTGTCTGTTTTATGTGGATATGTAAAGTATATTTCAGAACATCGTTTCAACAACCTCTTCTGAAGTATTGTTGATTTTTTTTTTTTTGCGTTTTACTCTTACTAATTTAGTTAGAGCCGTTTTTAAAGAGCGGCGGCATTATGGCGATCTTTTCATCTATAAAATTCATTGAACGTACCATGTAGAAATCCGAAGGAAGCAGCTAGCGCATAAACATTTGGAGCAAAATAGGCGACGAAGACTCCAGTCACCTGGAACATGCTTCCTAATACCATAAGAGACCACGGCGAAAACCATCGCAGCAGTACTTTCGATAGAACACCTGCAACAAAGGTTTAGATGTGTTATATAAAACAACTTAAACAAAATAAAAAAGTGAAAGCCGTTTACAACTCCCTCTAATGCCAAATTGGAGCGCAGCTCTTGAGGAGGAGGAGGGAAGTGTACTCAGGGGAGGGTATTATCCCTCCTCCTCCTCCCCTCAATCTTCAATCTGCTCCGGGGGGGGGGGGGGGTCACGTGACCTTGGGGGTGGGGGGAGGGGGTTCACGTGACCTCGGGGGGGGGGGGGGGGGGGCTCGCGCGGTGCATTATGGGACATTTCCCATAATGCACCGCGCGGTTAAGCCGACGCTGACGCCGACGGCGACGCGGCTCAAGCCGGAAACGGGCGCCTAAGAGCTGCGCTCTAAATGTCATGTAGTCGAGGTGAGACTCAACTAAATAAAACAGTTCAGATAAAACCAATATTTTTTTATAGCCATTTTGCACTTCGAAAACAAATTGGCCGTCTTGTTTACTGCACATTTTAATAGAAATCTACAGAGGCGATGCTATTGACAGCCAGGACACCCAAAGTTTCCTTTTTTAAAAAAAGGATCAGGAGCGACGACGACGCAGACATTCGAGGACATCCTCAATTTTCAAGAGGCTTCAAGCCTCTCATCTTGAGTCTTTATCCATCCCTCCACCTTCGTCTCCCCCTAACCAATGTTGTTTCATTTTTGCCTAAACGCATCAAAAGCAAAAAGGGCCCTCCATTGGGATACTAACCTTTTGTTTTGTATTTTTTTCTGTTTCCTGTGTCACTTACTTAGTCATCTCAAACATTTTAAGAGGTAAGCTGCGTCTCCCTACAAACAGTTTTATTTATAATAGTTAAAGAAACTGACTTAAAACAAACGAGTGTAAGAAATAAAGGAGACGTGTGTCACTTCGCTGAACCGAAGACGCTTCGTCCTATAGTATAATTAAATGATACTTTACCTGAGAAGATGACAGAGGCCGATGTCAAACTGACTGTCCAAGCAACTGGCTCTCTTCCGCTCTCATAGCGGGCGACAAAATTGACGAAGTAAAACGCGAGGGGTCTTAGCGTGATTCCAGTAATGAAGCTGATCCAAATGCACGCAGCTGCAACCACCCAACCGGCCGGGCCGTTCTCATTAAGAAGATCTTTCGCAGGAAGACCTGGATTTCGCCGCACGTGTTCCTTTATGGTCATTCCTAAAAAATGTAAAACAATGCAAATCAGTCAAGTGGATGATAAAAAATATACTCCGAACTTTAAGATGCTGGTACTGTTATTGACTAAATCTTCAATTGAAGCCTTTTTTTTTAGATGAAATGCTGTCTTGAGGTTGCGATGAGTTATGAAGTACCTGAGATATGCTCGCCGGAGGTCACAAACATCCTTTAGAACGCATAATTTCTTACAGTTCTACTCCATTCGCTGTACTGCAATATGATGTAAACACTCTAAATATTTCAGTTATTTTGATACCTTGAGATTTTTTTTTGTTTGTTTTTATCCTAAAACAATCTTGAATATTCGAGATGGAAATTTTAATCATGTCTGTATTGGCGCGTTTATTCGTGTATCTTGGGATATATATATATATAGGGTGCTTTTTTTAAGCTTAACAGAATTTTTAAAAACAAACAATGAAAGCTAGATTAATGCGGTCTGCGCAGGTGAGTTATACGGCCAGGGGGACATAGTATAGGGGGCTAATCGTAACGATCAGTCGGATAATTAGTTAAAATCTGTTAATTAACTTTTAATAAATGAAAATAGACATATACTTCCAATTAGAAACTTGCTCAGCGTCATCGAAAACCACTAAATCAGTAATTTTCAGAAAGACTTTAAACGCGTGAGAAGCGTAGTAGTGCACTAAAGTTACCGCTCGTGGAGCAGGCACAAGGCTGGGGCGAGATAAGAGACGGAAAAATTGCGCGGGCACCTTACCGCAACCGCTAGCTTTGTACGTGCTCCACGAGTGCTAATTTTAGTGCACTACTACGCTTCTGACGCGCTCAAAGTCTTTCTGCAAATTACTGATATAGTGGTTTTTGCTGACGCTGAGCAAGTTTCTAATTGGAGCTATATGTATATTTTCATTAATTAAAAGTTTATTAACGAATTTTAACTAATTAGCCGACTCATCGTTACGATTAGCCTCCTATATTACGTCCCCCTGGCCGTATTACTCACCTGCGCAGACCGCATATTTCTAGCTTTCATGGTTTTTTAAACAAGATCCCGTGAAGCATATATATATATATATATATATGTATAATATTCAGGTACTAGACATCCTCATTTTCATATGTGCAATTGGCATCTCCAGTTAACACGATTTCTTAATCAGTTTACTTGATTTTAAAAATGCAGAGGTAATGCAACATGTCATTAGTGTAACACTCGGTATCTTTCTATCTCGTCCCCAAATGTTTAATTTTTATTTTCTCCAAGTGTCCCGCAACCAACGAAATTAAAAGAGCTGAAGATAAAATTGTATTAGTGTTGTACCCTGGCCACACGAGCCACTACGCCCTACCAAAAGTCCTTCCACACGCATCTGGTCACTGTGTAACACATTTGAGCATTTTGTCCATCGCTGAGACTTAACGTGCGTCGGCCCTGGCTTCAACAAGGGGCATTTTACGACAATCTATCCAACACCGCTTTGAGTCTGGCAACCTAATAGTATTATTAAAATTTTGAGATCACTTTGAATGAACGGCACCTAAATTGCTGTGATGCGCCATCGCACTCAAAGTGTATCTCGTTAATGTAAGCGCATTTGGCGCTGTACAGACAATGAACTGTTCATACCTCATTCCTCTGTAGCTATCTCCAACACAATTTTGTACTTCATTCCTCTTTGTTGGCTAAAAAAACATTTCAATATTGTCCCCACCGCCAAAAGTCAGCTCCACAAGTGACGGCAGCTAGTGAAGACACCGCGAACACGTGCGCTCAATAGCTTGGCTGTTTTTAGGTTAAGAAAGAATCTGTCGGTTTGCAAACAAAAGATAATTCAGAAGTCAATGAAATATGATAGGTGCGTAAATATAGTGACCAATTTAAAGGTAGCAAAATGTAGGTGAGCACGAAATTGTTTTTATTAAACTTTTTCTTATCACAATTTTCACTTGTCTCATTCAGAGTCAAGAAGCCAAACAGGAATACCCCGTATCGACCATGCTGCGCTTAGTGGCGGGTTCAGTCCCTACAGAAAGTTTGGTGGAAGGTTCGTGATCATAAGCGAATTGAAGAGCTCTGACTACATCACTGGAACTGCTTCGCGCCTGGAAGAACTAAGTTTTGGCTTATGTAGGGTGCGAAAATACTTAACTGTTGTTGAGTAATAAATGGACCCCAGTTAGCCGTATACTGATAATTTAAGACTGCACCTTAGCAGATGGCTGCCATTCTTGAATTTGAATTTTGTTTATTTTTAAGACAGCTTCCAGTGTGGAACCATGTCTTTAATCCATTAATGAGGGAAGTAGCTTTTGATGGCAAAGGCAAGAGTTATGCAGCAGTCATAGATAAACACCCTCGGACTGTACTGCTTTATTGTTTATATTGGGTTACTAAAACGTTTAAGCTCACCATAATAGGTGATCACATATAATCACGATGATCGAAGTAATGCGGAGATCACGCTGAACAAAAAAGATTCAAAACCATATTTTCTGCCGGCGCATCGCACATGTTCTAACGGCATTGGCTTCTAACGATAATGGAACTGACTTCTTACCAAATGACCACAATTTATTTTACCGGTGAATATTTCCAGCTGTGGGTACTTAATGTCCTCGCAGACTTATTATTTCTAATAATTTTAATTGTAGCGCATGCAGGTTGTCACCCACGTCTTCCATTCTCCGTTCAGTAATAAGCTTATAGTGTGGTAGAAGCTACGAAATTTCTGGCCAAATCAGCCGCCTCCCTATCATTACATGACCCCGCTCCCTACACGTGGGAATAAGTGGGAGCTTGATCACGATGCTACAGATAGACGCATGACTGGTTCAACAAGCACCTAGCTTCCACTCCACTGTCAACCTGAGGCTGAACGAAGTTTAAGACCATCCTCTAGGGATCTTAAAAGCGATACTGGAGAAGCTACTGCTGCACATGCGTCTGAAAAGCTTACAAAAATATTTACTAAAAAATGCGCAATAAAAAATGGAGACGAATAAAATTAGGCGACTATACCCTGGCAATGAAGTTTGGTTCGACAGGTGGCGCCATCTGATGGGAGATGTTTGCAACTTTGAGATGGCCTGCAGCCGCAATCATACCCGCTCTCGCGCTCAATTGCCCGAGTGCCCTGTAGACCTCTGACGCAGAGCTCGCGTAGAATCTATTGGTGGTTAGGCCTTCCTAAAGTCGCTCATTTTGGCCACCCGCAGCGCTTACTAGCAGCCGACCGAGGCTCGAGCTCCTGTTCACTTTCCTGGGGCCATAGAGGGCTGCGTATAATAGAGATCAGCTACCACTTGTTTCGCGAAGCACAAAGGCAATCCCGACAGAAGATTTTTCTCGGAAAAATTAAAATGACTTGTGTACGCTTCAAAGTTCACCTGCTCATTGCAGATTAAAAAAAAAAAAAGAAGCCTTTGAGCTTCAGTAGATGACACTGACCCTAGACGTTTGAAAGCTGTTGTCGTCTATGAATGCTGAGGGGATGATTTGCAACAGCTGCGGGGACTAGCCCCGCAATTTATTTTGATTTATTTTTCCGGCGAACGTTTCCGTCTTCAACTTAAATTTTCTCTTTCGTTCGCGCAAAACCGGTATTTTTAATTGAAAATTATGCTTACGGAATATTTAATTTGATACGTATGTGGTCATCAAGGTTTTCTTGAAACCCAGTGACCTCATCCGCTCTTTGTAGCTAATACAGTAAAACACACCTAAATGTTTAGTTTAATTTGTAGCTACCACCGTGTCAAGTTCGCCGCGTACATGAGTGGGATCCTAGTGTCCAGTGTATGAAGTATGAGTGATCCTGCCATAGATGTGTCCCGTTAAATCTTACGCGGCCCAGAAAGTAAAACTCCCACCATCGCTGTACTGCGTTCTTAGACTAGCTATTGTATGCAATATCTTAGTACAATCCAAAAATAGTCGAGCATCTACATTCCCTCGAGCACTTGCAGAGCCAATAGTTGCAAGGAACGGGAGGAGGTCCACTATACCCTGTTTCGCTTCAAAGCTATGGCCACATTAGCAACAAAACGCGGCGTGCCGTCTTCCCGCGTGGAAGGGTCGCATCAGACCGCGGTTTGCCGCCACGGCCGTCACGTGACATCACACAAGATCTCGCGCTCTCTTGATGGTGACGAGCGCCTGGGAGATTTCCCGTGCTTCACGCTTCGGCTTTCGGCTACTGCGGCTGCGCTCGTCCTCTCCATTGATGGCTGACCCAGACGACGACCTGCTTACAATCGTGAAAGTTAATATTATCGTGTGCTCCCTAGTGTTGCGACGTCACCACGCGCAAAAAGGTCGAAGACGAAGATTTTGTGTATGCCCGGCCTGGCGCTACCGAAACGCTGAAGGGCAGCCCAGTGCCTTGCTGCCTCGATGGTGGCTTAAAAACAACGCTCGGATGGCTAGAAAACCTCCACCCTTGCATCATGAGTCATTGAATGCGGTGCCTCTGATTCGTCTCCTCTTGCTCGCGGCGCGCGACACGCGGCAAAAAATAGCGTCGGAGCCCATTCGTTTCGCGAGAGCAAAATCTTGTTGCGGGGCAGGTTTTGCGGCAAGGCGCCACAACTACGCTACGAGCTGACGAGGACAATCAAGTATCGCCAAAAACGCAGCATCAAGGCGCACGTCACCTTTCAGTACATATGGTATCACCGTCTGAACTAATTAAATGCAGGAGATGCTGCGCGGCTTTGCGATTTGAGTTTGTGCGTTTCTGTACTTTGTTCTGACTCATGTTGAAACTAAGTATAATGACGATGGCAAAAGTATGTCTAGACGTCAAATTATAGCTTGCCACGTGACAAGGAGCGTGACGTCTGATATGCTTGCATCATGGTCAGTGTCACAGGTTAGGGATCGAAAGATATTTCCGGCCTTGTGATGCGCCAAGCTTTTTTTTTTTCAATCTCAGAATGAAACAAAAAACGACTATCCTGCAGGAATATCGGGAATATGCAGTATGAGTATTTGTTAGGGTGCAGTGTAACTTCAAACCATTGGTTGCGTTTTTTTTTAGATTTTTAAGCTCTTTTATATTTTTCCTTGGAGGCGGAAACATGGGATATAGTTGATTATCTTAGTATACACATAGTCCTGGGTGCTCTAGTTGGGCGCACACTATTGGTAGGACGTTTGTCATATTTCCTCAATTATTATTGCCTTAATTATCTATAATAATATGTTTAGTTTACGGGACTCTTTCAATATTTTATTTTCATTATTATTAATTTTGACATTTGTTTTTAAATAAAATTATTGTCAAGTTCAAAATCGGGTACAAAACTATGTTGATTTAATAATGGGTAGAACGTTTCGTTGAAATATGAAGGTTTAGGTTTTCCTCAACAAAGAAATTGACCAGACTTACTCACAGGACTGGGCAGAGATACTCGAAAGAGTATTTGAGAATACAACTACTGAGGTACATGTATTTTAGTGCCCATAATACAGATACTGAGATACATTTGTCTTTTATGCGACGAGATATCCCTGAGATACTTCTGCTAGAACGGTGAAAGAGTATTCCGGAATAAAGATACAGATTCTTATATACCAGCACGCGGCCCTGACGTCACGCAGCTGCGGTGGCGCTGTCGACGGCACTGAGCATGCGCAGACGCTTCACTTCACGCGAATTCGGTTTCTGCGCACGCGCAGTGCCCACACCTGGTGTGGGCAAAAGCAGGTTTGTTTGTAAACAGCGTGTCGGTCTATAGAAATGCATTTGTTCCCGAACGGCGATACATGGGGAGAGTGTAGGTCGTGACGAATGCAAATGACAGTTTATACTTGTGCTCCCCTTTTTGTGTCATTTTTATGTACTTCCCCTTACTTCGAACTCTTTGTTTCTCAATAATGCCGCTAAAGAAGCATGCCCCCCCCCCCCCCCCCCCGTTTAAATCACATAGTTACTGAACAGTTAAGACTGCGTGGAATGCTTGACGAAAGACAGTCAGCACAACATGAACCCTATTTTGCCGTGAGGACGCACCTCAAACTGTCGTATTATATGATTCTGAGCTACCCATAGTGTGGGGAGGTCTGGCAACAGAGCTATACCTTTTCTCCACTCAACTACTTCACAGCGTTCGCTCTGCTAAATTGGAGAATGAAGGGCTTTGAGAGAGGAGCTTATTCTGTTATTCTTGCAAATATCCTTTTTCAAACCACAGTTTTTCTATCTTGGTGACTCTGATGGATTATGTTATTAGGCGGGTTCATATTATAAATTTTGAAGAACTCTTTACCGTAAAGATGTTTTTATCTTTTAAATTTATCCTAGAACGGCGACAAATGTAACGAGATATCTAAGCCTGGCAGAATATCGCGATACCAGTCATACATTGTAAATGTATTTCACTACTGACACACAAATGCATTTTTTTCAAGTGTATCTCAAGACAGAAATGCATATACTCAAAACTATCTCTAAGATTCTATAGAGATACATTTGTATGGATACTGCCCAGCCCTGCTTACTCAATACATTTTTATCTTATCTTAAAAGTAGCTGAAGTGTTTCTTGAAGAAACGTACTAGAGGTGAATTGTAGAGTAATTTTTATGCCGTGAATTTGAATATCACGTTACTTTTCCCCGAACATTTAACAAAACGCAAAGAAACACGAAAAACCTCCGAGCAGTCGTTACGTCATACACAAGTCTTTCGGTCGCCAAGAGCTTTTCGCTCGTGTTGGCAGCCCGTGCAATTGCAAGCTTGCCAGGTATATTCCGCCGCACTGACACCAGTTGTGACGTCTTTTTCGGACCTTTTTTTTTTTTTTAAAGTAGTGAAGACTGCGTGTGCATAGTTTTTAAAGGCGTTAAAAATGCGCGAGAGTGGATATTGCGAAAAATCTGGATATGTTATCTCGCTCCGGGAAGGAGGGGGCCTCAGCGGTAATTAGAAAATGATTTTCTGCACCTATCGTGCACAATATTGAAATATAATCTAGATATTCGGGCTCCTGGATGCCATATGAAGGCAACTTAAGTGTTTTTCTCTAAATCGAGATCCGCTTCAGCTTCGCTTTAATATTTGATCTAACTTTTGACGTATAGTTGCACGTAAAACATAATTTACTTCAGCATCCAGGACGGTATGGCGTCCAGGTCATTCTAATTTTGATTTCCCTTCCACTTTCAAAAGCCTTTTCTTCTCCGGTAAGCCGTGTTCCACCATGTTGATGAACGAAGTCCGCAACTCTCCCATTAGTGTGCATGTATAGGCTTAATTATCTGCGTCATTTGTGGCGTCGGTGAAACGCACAAGTCTGGCGAATGGTTCCGTTCGATGACATACCTCAGTATCTGCAACCGGGTACGTATTTCGATTTATATAAGCGAATGTTGAATCCGTTTCTTTCGAAATCGCCCCTGCGGCATCCACAGTGGTCATGGCGGCCACCGACGGGGCGCCTCCTCAGTCACTGGCTCGTCTTAAGTAAGAATAAAGACTGGATCAAGATTGAGTTCCAGCCTATGCTCTTTTATGTTTCCACTACTCTTACCGGCGCAGTTGATCAGGACGCGAAAGAACTTGAGCGAGCTGGAAATCGCTGTCTTCGCGTATAAAAATGCAAAGGATGAAAGTTAATCGGCATAGCGTATGGCAAGCTTTGGAGCCCGAAGTAACCCTTTTGTGGTAAATGTACACGCTGGTGCTTCATGCTCAAAGACTTAAAACTATTCTATCCAACTGCGTCACAATAACGTTTAGGCACGAGTGCCTTAAGAGTATCTTGTATCTGCTTAAACACAGAGAAATATCTCTGCTCCTTATAGACCTTTCCATCGCTTATCACCCGGGCAAAAATGCTGAGTCACTGAGCTGTGGACGCATGCGCAGCGTCTGATATACCCAGGGTGTAAGATGGGGAAACGGCCCATAGAAGCCTACCGCAGCGCCGTGACCGGATTGTGTACTCGTCTGCTTGCGGGTACCCCCGATTTGCGACAGATGGCGCTGCGGCGAGAGGAAAAAAGTTGGAATCGAATTTGCATGGAACTTTATGGGAGAGTGCGCAAAATAAACCGGGAGCACGACAGTCTTCCATTGAAAATCCACGAGAAACCATCTCCGTCAGTTTAGCCGGTCGCCACCGGTGGCCTCCCGGAGTTAGAGTTCGCGGTGCTCCACATAGCTGGCGCCACAGAAAAAGAGAAAACCGAGGGGGACACAATCCGGTCGCTCATTTGGCTCTCGTTTTCCCACCTGTCTATCTTACACCCTGGATATACCGCACATCAGAGCTACAGCGTAGGCTCTGAAGGCGTTTTACAACCCAGCAGACGAAGAAGGCAGCGCGCAGAAGACAAGTTTTGCAAAGGTCTATAGTGTAGAGGTTAGGACGGCACAACGCAAACCTTTCGTGCGGTTAACAAACGCCGGGCGTGTACAAAACGACAGCTGCTTAGAGCGGTCCGTGGATACAGTGACGTAGAGTTTAACAACGAGGGTCGCCCATTGCTCAATAAATATTTGTATTGTGCAACGCAAGAATAAAATAGCAAGCGACGTAGCCTGAATAATCTAGAATCCCTTCGTGATGATTGCAACATGCGACTCTGAAAACCCTTCTTATCACAAGGCGATGATGCTTTCGTTATTTTATCCGTTTTTTTTTTTTAACTGCGCTTGGCGTCACGTTACGAACGTCTTTCATGCTTGTGAAGTTATACTCCGCACACGTGTTGATAATTTGGCCTCCAAGTAGAATAGGCGGGAAACATCTGGTGGGTCATATATTACACGTACATTATATCGTCACTTTATATCTGAAACTAATTCTGCTGCTTAGTACTTTTCACAGTAACATTAGATATTGTGGGAATAACGGTGAGAAGAATCGCCTCCTACGGTCAGGTGCATTTTCACGCTTAGAATGGCAAGTCGCGTGCCTGTCTCAAGAACTGCAAGAAAGTCAAAACTTCCCCAGGATAATAAAAACTTTCTAAACATCCCGGGGAACTTAATTCTACATTTAGCAACTGCCTTAAAGACTGAAGCGATAAATATGTTCAACAACTAAGTATCATGAACAAACAAAGACAATGATGGCACTTCTGAAAATTGTTCAAGCTTCCAGTTCTTTTTTTAAAGGAGCGATGCAACGAATTTTCGTACTTGCGAAAATAACGCTTATAAAAAATCCCTGACGTTAATGACCTATGAAACAGGCGATCGTTTTTCACCACACGCAATAGATATCGCAGAAAAAACTAAAGAAAAACGAGCTGCGTTCTCCCCCGCAACTCACATGTAGAGCAAGCGGCCACGTGATCTGGAGCCGATTATATACCGCCAACGTTGATTTAGCCAAGCGCGGGAGTTGGAAAAGCACGGGACACGCGCCGAGCTCTAGACATTGTTATCGTTCGGCTATTGTCGCCATTGCAGCGATTGAACACGGGCGACTGCCCGAATGCTTGTCCAGCTGTTGATTATCAGGAGCCCAAATTGAGTGCTCACGCAGTGTTCGGGTCCACTCTATGAGTTGCATTAAAATATCGTCACTGGTTGACACTGCGACCGCCCAGCTTCGTAATCAAAATTTTCGAAGGAGAGATCGAAAGAAAACGATCGCTTTTTTTTTCTTAAAACTACACCAGCAAGAAAGGAGTTTCTTGGTCAGTGCCATTGCATGCTAGTCTGCGGTTGTCCACTAGTGCCGGTAGGCTCGTGTAAAGTTAAAAGCATTCCGAGTGAATATAGTTACCAGCCTCATTAAGCCCTAAATTTGAATTGCCTATGCGATGTTCGAAATTGGCAACAAAATTATATACAATGTAGTGTTATGGTGAAGCACTGAGTACTGGGTTTCAAGCAAATAGTACTTGAAAACAAATAGCGCTGCGCCATTTAAAGTTTTAATGCTACACAGATAAAGTATATTATATATATATTTTCTTCACACTGCGAAGTCTATAAGCTACGCAGATTATTAATAGTTTAAGACACATTCTTCACAAAACTTGGAAGTTTACCTAGAAGCACGAAACGTATAATGTGCAAAGTTCGCGGACTTGTGTTGGTGTATGTAGCGACTTAGAGTACGATAAAACACAAATATTGAGAGAGTGCAAAAACTACATTGAAAACTAGACTGCGGACGAACGTTGTTCATCCCAAAGCCAAGTCCTAAATTACCGTCGAAAACTTTCGAAAAATCAATATTTTGTGCTTGCTCAAGCTAGCCTTTTTTATCACAATGTGTCACCACTATAAATGGTATGTGTTTTGTGACCGAGGCCCTAGGACTGTAAAGGGATGTGCTGCTGAAGAAGAAAGAATTCTCTATCGTCAGTTTGTATGTGCCATAACTGTACCACTAGTGTTTTGATGGAAGATCCAGCTGCCTAGGCAAGCACATACTCTTATATATTTGCCTGATCATAAAGTGACACATTCTGGTTCTGCGTATAAAATATTTATACGTTATTTCTGCGTAATAATCTAGCGTGTTTTAGAACCGATCTGAAGGTGACGTCAGAGTAACATGTTATGCCTGAATCTTACTAGTGCGACAAATATAAACAACCCAGAGCGACAAGCCTCAAGCACGTTCATAGCGCATGTGAGGATATATTTAGCTGGCTTGCAGTATCTCGGTGCAAGCAGAAGTGATTGAAGCCATTCAAAGTTGCCTACCAGTGCATTCTGCATGTGCACGAGGCTTGTCGTTGTCGAATTGTTTCCGTTTGCCACTCTAGCGGGGACTACTGCCGACGCTTTCTTGGCACAGTACTAGGAAATAAAAAAGTATATTCAACTTATAGAAAACATTTAAAAAAAAATCGTCGAGAAACTTGAATTATCTTCACATTCATGAGTTCCGCGGTGTACAAAACTCGAATTCGCAAGTGAGCGTTAAGACAACGGATGATATCACATATAAAAAGCTCAGAACCTAACTGGGAGCTAACTACGAGCTGCAGAAACATAGAGACGTAAGGCACGCCAAACATTCTTCGTAGGAAGATCGATTCTAATGTTTGAATTAAATAACGATTACTTATCAAAAGTTAACAACGTATACTAATGAGTAGCGGTACATTAGCACGAGGCTTAAGCTCGTAGAAACGCGTATATTATTAATTATAAAATATAGGTTTTCTGCCAAACATCATAAAGATTGTACTCAGCTTGAGCTGCGAATGAGGCGATGAACTTCGCGCAAAAAAAAAATTAAGTTGTTGAAGCTTTCATTTAGTTTAAGAATATATAGCTTATCCAGATATCACATTATAATATCCCCATAAAGTATACTTAATTTGTGGCAAGCAAGTAAAGCTCCTTCGATGGTATTTTGCTTACCGTGTTGGAAATGCTGGAAGCACTTTCACTGTGCACCGTGAAGCAAAACGTTACGGAACAGTCTGTATTGCGAAGGGTAATTCTGCAGATGATACCATAAGAAACCCTAGAAGACGTGCGCACAGTTCGACGCAACTGCGTGCTTATCTGGTTCCAAGCTCTATGAGCACTTAATATTTTCTTTCAATTTTTTCCCCACAGTGTAGCTGAATTTGAGACCCGCGGCGGTTCCCCTTTGAGGCATCACATTTTGTGCGGCCTACCATGCGGCCGAAAAGGAATACAGCACGAGAGCTGCTTATCTGTTAGCCGCTTCTGTGGTGACAGCGCCGCACCATATCAAGGGATTAAGGAAGCCTACAGATTCCTACACTTGCGTGTGAAAGATCCGCCTTGAGTGGGCCGGCCTCTCTTCTCCGATACTTTTTTGTGGTTGTTGAAGGGCTTGCTTTCATTTATTGAGCAATTGTTCACATGCCTATGAGATAATGTACTGGACTTAGCGTCCTGTGGGCAGTTTTGCATAGGAATCGCACATTTTCAGTTTGTATCGTACGTACATATTGTGCTTCTTGGTGAAGAGCCCCTTTTGGGCTTACACAAAACTCTTAATTTTCAGATGCTGGCGGCAATCCACACCAACTGCAAGTTGTTTTATTTCAAATGCACGCAGATCACTGCTCGTGTGTTTGAAATTCCCTCATATATTTTATTCTATCACCGAGTACTAAATTTATTTTTTCCTCTTCACCATATCTCACATCTATTTAGGCAGAAAGTTTAATTCTTAATTCTAACATATTTTTTTAAGAAAATGGGATGAGAGTGCGACGAGTGCCGTTTTCATCACGCATTCATTTGGTTCGGTGGATATTAGATGAGGGAATATTTGTCGTGGCAATTAGGCTACTTAACTAAAATCCGTTGATTATATTTTTAATTACTGGTTTTAGGATCATGTTGCACTTGTAGTATTTACGGCAATTAATATAGGCAAGACCAATAAAATGAATTTGCAAAAATGTAACAATTCTTTTAGATATCAATTGATACATTCAACCTTTTATTACCACATTTCAAAATTGCACGCAAAAAGAGCGCCGCAAGCCCTGCCCGCAGTGACGCATGGAAGAGTGACGTCGTCGTTTCAATCATGTCGTCACTCTCTCGGAAGCGTGTCTTTGGTGGGTACTCACAAGATGCAAAGGATGATGTGACTGACACGACTACGTCGCTCGTCTAAGCGTCATTGTGGGAAGGGCTAGCGGCTCGCATATTGCGTGAAACTTTTAAGTCGGGCTAAACAAGCGTAAACCTTTGTCATTTGATATGTCTAAAACCATCACATTTTTCGCAAACTATTTCAATTGGTCTGGCGTCTGACAAATTGTTGTCAAAACAGTATTTGCTATATGACCCCTAAAGCCAATCGTTAAAAAGTGAATTAACAAATTTTAGTTAATTAGTCGACTTACCACGATGATTATCACCTAATCAAATGTCCACCGAGCCTGATAAAAACATGATGAAGGCGGCGGTCGTCTAAGTTTTTCCACATATAAGATTAGAATTAATATAAAACACTTTGTATAAACTTGGCAGCATTTTTAGCAGGAAAACTCAATCCAATCTATGCAATCCTTTAGGTTTTAATTTCGGCATTTGGAGAGCTAATAATACTTAAAGGTAACAAGCAAAGGGTTTACAAAAGGGCAGTTCTAATCATATTGTTTCTGAAACCCGGGAGCACGCGGCTGCCTCCGCCGAGCGCTAGACTGGTAACTAATATAGTCCTCTGGGGCAAAATGAGACGGTACAAAAAGAGGGTTCTCCTGTAGCGCTCTATCGGGCGCCCTTATTCACGTCAATTGATATCAATGTTATATATCGCATTGAACAACGTTTCACGCCGGCTTGATGAAAGTATACAATGCGGTCTTTTGTATGAAATTTTTCATAGGCCCCAATGCTTTAATTTGGTCTGCTATTGATCCGGCTTTCTAACGCTTGCGAAGAGCACGTGAGCTACCTCCTGCGTTCAGCGGTGGCACCCACCAAGTGTACCGTTCCACGTCAGCTGTGGCAAGACACTGTTTCCGTGTTTCGGATACGTTTAGAGATAACTGTTCATTTCAAAACATCTAGCAATCGGTTGCATGCCGATATGAGCCTGTATAGAGGGGCACGAAAGCATTAGGAAAAGGGTAAAGAGAAACATAAGAGGCGCTTAAGTTGTGTTTGTTAGTCGATATTATGCCTCTGGAGTTGAAGATGAATGCAAACATCCATAGTAACTAGTTTCATTTTTTCTTAAATAAACAATATTCGAGTTCGATGAAACTAAAGTTTAAAATGGCACTATGCAACAGAAACTAAAAAAAAAACAGAGTGGCCTGCCCTCAATAGGTACTTTCTCAAAGTTGTTTGACACTTGAGAACTAAGAACTGTCTCTAAACATTTATTGAAAAAATACCGCTCATAAAATGGCTAATTCTTTCAAGAGGTTAAATCACTTAGCCTTACGATCGCATATAGATAGTGTGATGAAGACCCTCATCGTCGTTACTGGGGTCGATATCCCGGCACCTCAACCAATACTGTCAGGAAGACAGATGCTCAACGACCGGTTTCAGTGATGTTTATGTTCGAACTGGCCCGAGGTGCCCAGCGCGGGCCACACGAGCCATCGGTGATGGCGATGATGGTGGCGATAGGATGATGCACGATGACGACGATGAGGGTCTTCATTACAATAATTTTAAAATATCTTAATACCCTTGCGTTAGCACTGCGCACGATGCATAGGAGCTCTCACAGCAACGCTGCGGAGCGCGTCAGAACAATACAATGGAATTAAAACGCCACGTACGCTGACACCTTGCACCGCTATCTAGGTGAGCCCTTTTCAAACTACTCCGAGCAATCCGAAGCCGGAAGTAGGTCAGGCCAGTCCGATGCTTTGAATCGCATCACAACCCAAATGTCGTGAATCTCTTTCCAGGTAGCTACGGTGTATGTGTTTTGCCTTTTTTATATAAACATACAAATATATGACCAGCAGTTCGAGTTTTATATATTTTGCGATTTTTCAATCTGGAGAAGTCTCGTGCTGCCCCGCGCGCGCCGAGAACAACGAGAAGGGCACGCAGAGGGTTGTGGCGTACAACCCAACGTTACTAGAATAGCTGAATGTTGGAACTCCGGCGGAGGGAGGTGCACCCCTTACCCCCTTCAGTCAACCTCCCGCCGTCTGAAGCTCCATATAGATTTTTGCTTTAAATCTGGGGTGTTCCAAAAAGAACGGTGAAACGCCATCTAGGAGCTGTGATTTAAAACACGTGTTCGATAGAAAACACTAAAGTTATAGTACACACTTGTGTTAGTTGGTGATCCATCTAAAAAAAATGCGCAAAAAAAAAAAAACACCGAAGGACGAGTCAAAGAAACTGGACAGAACAAACGCTGACTTACAACTAGTTTTACTATAAAGAAAACCTAAGCCCGCGTAATTCTAAACGTGCCACTACATTACTAAGATCATCCAATTGCTTCAGTCGGTAAAATGTATCTTATCTATTTCATATAACGCAATGGACGGTGCACTGACACAGGTGCCTTCTTCGTACACTGTCATAAAGAATGTTTTCTTTATCTCACGTGTCCTTCGGTTGGCGTGTCGCGTGCTAACCTGGTATAGCTAAATTTGGTGCACACCCAAATCTAGTGCAATGAATCACAAGATGTCCACTGTGTGACAACTTAACTATCAAGACGTCCTCCCGCAATCTATCGTTAATACGTCTGCCATACTAACCAATGTATACTTTGCAGCATGACAAAGGGATTTTGTATACGGTTCTCATTTTGCATTCTACATACCGGTTCCTGTGTTTCTTTTCGCCATGTAGAGCCTGCCTTTCACACCTTTCGATTTTTTCACACAACTTTTCCAGTTTTTCAGGTGCAGAGAACACCACCGGAACAATGTGTTTCTCCGCTAGTCTTTTCATCCGGTGGCTGACTTTATGTATGTATATGGAACTACCACACGTATGATTCTCGCCCTTTGACTCGCAATTGTTCTTCTGCCACACCGCAGACTCTTCGGGAGGGCCTCCCCGACAGTCGCAAGGAGCGTCGAGTGATAAAACGCTTATTCCAGTCTTTTTACCTGGGACTTGAAACTCTCGATCATCTCGTGAGGACGGGACTTGGAATACCTTTTTTACTGTATTCCTCATCAAAAGATGTTGATTGCGGTTCGAGAGACAAGCAAGGCCTGCGGTATGGTCAAATTTATAATTAATGTGGGATCAATGAGGATGACCTTTTAAAAAAGCGGGAATTCTATCTGAGTTCTGCGTACATTATATTTGATGGGCATGCATGTTACAGAAAAAGGGCACTTGCATTGGCACAAGTGTTGCACCGTCCTACGTGAATTGGTCCTGTCCAAATGAGATAGAAAGATCAAGGAAAAGCTAGAAGGGGTTAGTCAAATATCTAGGTGTGTTGCTGACTACTTGGTCTTGCTTCATCTGCAAGCCGGAGTTCACAGAGAGCGTTCCGTAACCAGATTGTTACAGGTTTTTACGTCCTGCTCAGGGGGATGGAGTTTTACCAAAGAAGATCCTGCAGACGGAAGTATACAGTTTTTATACATTGGGCAGTTGCTACACGAGTCACATGTATGTTTGTGTCATTGCCCCAGATCGAAAAAGGTTTTCCTTCTCTTCGATTTCAATCACTTCAGTCCCTTGTACAACGTGACTGAATAAAGTAACCGATTAGAGTTACAATTATTTTAATAAAAAATGTAACTAATGTAACTGTAACTGAGGGACGGGACTAGTGCTCGTGGAAGCAGCATCTATGCGCAAGACCGTAGCTGATCTACTGTAGTAACGTCCGTACGAACGCAAAAGTCCATGACGAGCGTATACTTCAGCATAGCTCGATGCGTTAAAGGAATGCTGAACCGAAATGTGGATTCAACAAAACACGCGGCAAAAGCGTGCATGAAACGGGATGCTACAAACACCAAAGCATCACTCACACAGCGATATCTCGAACGGATGACCGTATTTTTCTAAAAAAGGAGGCGCATTTGACAGAAATGTTAACGTCATGTTTCTTCGTGACGGAGGGGCAATGGCCTCGCGTCTTCTCCGCCGCGCCGCCTTGAGAGGTGAAGCGAAGAGAGGAGGAAACGAGATATCTCTACGTCACGCGCCTCGTCGGCCTGGTTCAATCTCGAACTCTTGTACCAAAAATACGGCCGTCCATTCGAGATATCGCCTTACCAGTAGTGTTCTAGGGATTGTAAACTCCGGCCTACGCGTTTCCTGCATTGTTTTTATGAAATCCAAATTTCGGTTCACCATCCCTTTAAGTGCGTATGGCGCATGTGTAGTATGGAGCATGTAACGCTAACGTCAATTCACAGTACTTCAGCTGAGTTAAAAAAAAAGTAAAGAAAGAATACAAAAGCAGTTTCACGGTACTTTGGTTAAGTTTAAAAAAGACATTAAAAATATTACAAAATAATAAGATTTTTCAATAGTTTCCAATTAAATTTTTTATATATTCCAGTACAAAAATTCTAAACAAGAACAAGACAACTTTGTCGTCGTCAAGAACACTGGAAGCGGAACAACAATTAATAACTTAATACCAAAGGAGAGAAAAAAAGAAACAAATAATCATAAATGCCCGCTAGATTTTCCACGTTCGTTCCAAAGCCAAGGTTGAGCTGCCTTCCTGTTTTTCTTTTTAATTGGCTTTAAGAACTAAAAAAACTTTTGGCCAATTACGGCCCTTTCTTTGTATTTTAAATTAAATTAAACCTGTTATACCGTCAAGAGGTGTAGGTCGAGAGAAACAGTTGATTTCCTGTATATTTCACTCTCACTTAGAAATTGAGGAATTGAGTACTTCGTGATTGCTCTTGATTCTATACGTAACACTGAAACTCTCTATAGTTTCACCTATTCATAAATTCTGCCTTTTTAATAACAAAGCTTTTTACTCCGTAGTTGATTACGTATCGTAAAATTCTTTATTTCTAATATTTTGGAGAACACTATATGACGCACGTTTTACGAGTCATGTGAACTGACAGGCAACAACTCCGCGGTTAATAAATATATGCCGTCCGGTCGTGAGGCTTCGCAATTGACCTGAATGATTATGCTAATGTAGGAATAAAAGACAAAACACACGTAGCAAAAAAAGCAAGGTGTGCATCAAGTGACGCTTGCCACTATCTCACGAAGTAAATTCAGAGATACTGGTGAACTTCAGCTGAACGTTCGTTTGTAGTACGCTAAAGGTCTCTGGAGCTCGTGCTTTCACATCAACGCATACTTTGAAGCGCGCAACCGGAACAGTTTGGGGTTAAGAAAAAAAAGTTTGCTAAAACTCTAAAACATAACATTCAGATTATCCGGGTAGAAATTGAGAGAGAAGAGGAGATGAGAGCGTGCGGGGATGTAGTAACTCGGAGCTCTGGTTGGAATGAGTAGCGTGTAGATGCGAAGCCTAGCCTAATTTGTCTCTTCTTCCTATTTGAAGGCGTTCGGCCATCGGCGTCCGGCATTCTGCGTTTGCGTTCGAACGGTGAGTAGAGACAAAGCCAGCTAGCTTTGCATCTACTCACTACTCATTCCAACCGAAGATCGGAGCTCTGCGGTCCCTGCGATCTCTCATCTCGTCTCCCCCAATTTTTACTCGTACGAAATGGGCTCGCCATCGTTAGTTAAACATCGCCATAATTAATTTCCTAAACATTAATTAATTAGCAGATAGGTGATTCTAACTTCGATAGAAAATGACACAATAGGAACAAACAAGATGTACACCCTCCCCCAGTCGATAGACGGAAATCACAATATACGTAAATGCATTCGGTGAAACCGCACGTGTGATACTTTACTTGGTGTAATACTTTAGGTAGGGTGCTGGAAAATCTCCCTCTAAGATTTACGTATTTGAAAATAATTAATGTTGGTTTATACGCGCTGAACCATAGTGTTCGGAATTACTAATTTGTATATTGATAGAACACATTTGGTAACTCACAGGGCTGGCGGGGAATGTGTACCGAAACATGCCGATTGCTTTGCCACTCGCACCAGCATACCTTTGTTATTATTTCTTGAACCGACAAAACTGCTTATAATACCAGCGTAATAAACGCATCCTATAAGCTCTTAAAGCGAAAAAAACTTTATCAATTCAGCTAGCGGGACACTAACATTCGGCTATTTGCAAAACGTGCATCAGGTAAGAAGCCAAGCGAATCCTGACCAAGTTAGAGCAATCTACATTTATAAAAAAAAAATGGTTTGTAATGTGGACCGTCTAACATAACAAACGGGGCAAGCATTTTTTTTTAATAATGCAGGATTCCCTGGCATATGAAAGCACCAATGGAAGAACACATTTTGGCTATTTTGTTTCCTAGCAATCTGCGATAATATCAGCTCCTTTGGGGTCTTTTTTGTTATCAATTTATTACTTACAAATTTACATATCGAATAATACTTTTTAAAATGTAATTTTCAAAGCCCCAGTTTGTTTCGAATCTCAAACGCTACTATTGTTTGCGAGAACATAAAAAGAGCAGGGAGGCGACACTTACAATTGTTAGTTTCTCCGCGTTGCTCTCGGAACTAGCGACGCGATAGTGTTCTACCTTAAAACCACTCATTTCACAAATATCTTTATTTAACTGACACTGGCCATGATCAGCGTTTTTTTCCGTAGGTTAATTCTTTATTCGCTTTGAAAATCTAAGTGAAAATCTCAATTGTATGAGAAATGTCTTGGTTCAATAAGCGCATATGGTCGAATAAGATCACAAAAGAACATATAAGAACATTATAAGAACATATAACACCGTTATATGATTATATAAGAAGTTATAAGAAACTTCTAATCAGGTTTTTATACTCTTTTATGCTCTTATAAGGTTATTATATGTTCTTATACTATCTTTTTTGGTCATATGTGTTAATTGGACCAAGACATTAGTTATACAATTAAAAGTTGTCACTAGGGAAGAGTTTTTTTTTTATGGTGCCGGAAGTCTAATATTATTTTGTGATTGGTTCCTGGTTGTACCCACGCGTGGTTCTTTTCATTGTATGTCTAGAACTATCGCATAAACTACATTGTGATAGTACGTGACAAACAGTGCGCACTATCGTTTGCTTCACTTTTCAATAAGTCGAAGCTACAGACACATGCAAACTGTCCTGAATGATCCGTGCGCTGCACGCGCTCGCGTGCTTGGCAGGGACGCTTAAAGCAAAGAGATGGGTCTTGCGTCTTCTCCTACACTCGAACTTAATGTGAAACAGATTATTCACAATTCCACAGAAGGCGACGCCACCCCGGAGAAAGGACGCGCAAAGAAAAAAAGCAGGAAACTTCCGCCTGCAACCGTGCACAGCTAAAACAAGCGTTACCTGTGGGCCGAAAAGTGAAACAGAGGGACGGGGACACGAATGAGGGTTAAGTGTACAGCGTTGAATTTCCAGATAGGTTCATGGAGAATACATAGCCGGGTGAGGATGATGAAATTAATTATTGATTTAATGGCGCAATGACCACAAATGACATATTGTTCCGCAACAAATGCAGCCGGGTAACGTTGCCGCCGTAGTACTAGGGTGCTTCCACACCGAGTAATGTAATTGGGCACGATGTTATAAGCTACCAACCTATAATAAAATGGTTTGGGTTGATTATGCCCCGTAGCTCTAAAGTTGTCTATGATAATTCACTACTTCGAGGAATAATTAGGCGCCTGCCTTGAATTTGCACCAAGGTACTGATTTCTGCACGTATAAAAAACCAAATCAAAGCATTTGATGTTGGGACGGGAATGTATCTGTTCATTGATTATCTGGGGTTCACAATAAAAATGCAAAATAAGACACGCTGCCGAAAGCTTCCGAAGCTTGTTCCAGGGGGACGTTTTAATCACAATTAGTGAAATATTTTCACGGTGATTACTTATGTACAACTTTTTTGTCAACTGCCAGGCGAACATAATTAAAAAAGACACCCACCTCGACGTTCGAAGACGAGCTGAATTTGGGTCGAACCGAGGTTTAACTGCGAGATTGCAATTTTAAATGCACACGCTGCCGTTCCAGGCTGTCCCCATACTTCAACACAGTCAAAAATTTTGAAATTCGTCTGATATAAAAAATACAGCGACTTCAAAATTTCGCGTGGATAAACGTTAGCCTGTCTCGCTGTTCGTAATAAACGGAGACACGAGGCGAGCACTGATTTCATCATCCGCGGCACATGATCATGAAACCTCGCGAAGTCGCAAGTGTTTCCGTTTGGTTAATTTATGTGCCCTAGCTTGCGCCGCGAATATAGCGATTGCACAACATTAAATGTTCCTCGCATGTTCAGGGTGTCTGGTCGATAATAGAAAGGAGTAGAAAAAAATAATACATCAATAACGTACCTGTTCAGGCCACAGTTTGATCCATTTTAGCGCTGTAAAAAAAAACCCATCGGTACTACATTTGCGTTTAGAAATTTGACTTATCAAGAAATATTAGAACTCCGCTAAAAGTGTAGGGCACCCATTATTCGTACGCTTCATCTTGATGCGACGGTTGTGGATATCACAGCCTCACTAACGAGAGCTTTTGGTGCTCGGGTGCTGACTGCAGTCTTGCATCTGCTCGAATCCAGTATGTAGGAGCGTGGCGGGTAGTAGTTGTGCATGAGGCATTGTGTGGAAAGAATTCTTCCCAGATATTGACGTCATGAGGCTTTCGACCAAGCGCAGCTGTTATATTTCTTTCTGTTTTGTTGTTACCATGCGTCGCAAGAAAGATAGTATATGAAGAGCGAAAGTACGCAGGCAAACTGGTTAGAAACCATGATGATCCCTGAGACAAGGAAGCATAAAAGAACGGAGAAGACGCCACGCAATCTCGAACGTGGCTGAGTTTACTTGCGAGTGAACAACAATTAATAGCCGTCAACACAAACGGAAGAGAGGGAAGACAAAAAGAAATGCCGCGTCAAAGTTGGCGAGACTAAGTCGCCAAACTGACTGACCTCCACCATACACAGACACCCATCGCGAAGCTAACCTTATTTTTATTTCTCCTTTTCTCGGGGTTTAGTTTATAATGGTATATAAATTGTGCGCCACTTGTTTTCACTTTGAAATATATCCATGCTCCGTTTCACATTAAGTTCAACCATAGCCAGCGCCGCAATCCCCAGGAGCCGATCAGGCTGCGCCTAAGGTGCAACGTCCCGGGGCTCCTGGTCCTTGTGCCATCAACGGCTGAAGCAATCACGCATAGGTCTGTGTCTTTCGGCCAGGGGGCGCTGTAGCGTTCACGAGACGCGACCACGAAAGAGGCGCCTCCGCTAGCGTCCGCGAGACGCGACCATTTAATGCCGATGTGAAGCGGCGTCGTCCATCGTGTACAGAGCGCGACACTGTTAGCGCGAACAAGCGATCGCCGGTTTTTCCAGTTTTTCTCTTCGAAACCAAGGGATGTCATCCAAGTTATTATTGCTACAGAAAGAGCTCATTTAGTTGTATAATGTAAGCGTTAAAATTTCGTGCTTACTAATACTATTTAGAAGTAAAACGTGAAAATGCGCGTATGTCGTGTTCGCGCTAACAGGGTCGCGATGTGTACCTTCCATGGGCGTAAATTAGCGTCTCTCAGCTTCCCTCGGCGTCTGCTCATAGTTCACGCACGCACACAAACAGAGCGTTTGAAAGGATGCAACGCTACGCGCAGTGGAAACGCGCGTGGCAATATTGCCCAAAACTATGGGTTAATGTTACTAGCCAGGCTATTGACAGTTTAAATTTGCTATCCTTTGATATTTCCACTTATTTATTGCACGAAATAATGTGCTTTGTGCAGATTTGTGCCCGTTACCTGAAAAATTTGATGGATTACATTTACAAATTACCCAGCGTCAAATGTAATGAATTACCTTTACATATCACTTCCGATGAAAAGCATCAAATTACTTGACTCGTTACGTTCAAAATTACTTTCACGTTACTTTTCGCGCACAATTATCGAGAAAACAATAGAAACAATTTTGATGTGCTTGAAAGTGTTCTGCAACACTACGTTCCATTTCTCAAACGTCCGTATTATGGAAGTCTTTATAAAAATAAACCATTAAAACTAAAATGTATTTAAAAGAAAGAATGTAAGTGCACTCAGTTAGACTGTAAGCTACCAAAGCAGCGATAACTGCAACCACTCCCACCCACTGAATTATTATGACGTACTCTAGAGGTTCAACTGGCGTTAGTGTGTTGTCGCCAATGGACCTTTTCCGAGAAGCGTTCTGCGCACGCGCGAGCGCCCGATGCCAAGCGGCGGAAGTCGGCACAAAAAATCGAGGAAATTCGGAAGGAGGCTGTGGATCAGCGAGTAGAACACGTAATTGCAGCATATAAATAATTGTGTTACACAAAAAAAGAAAGTGGACGGAAAGAAAAACACGACGTTTGGGTGGACGCCACGGATGCCCCTCTTTAAAGTCGCGTTGGGCACTCGCCGCAGCTCAGAGAGCGAAGAAACTGGTAGCGTAGCTCCCATTATCGATTGGTAGCGCAGGTAGGTCACTTCCTCGATTTTTAGTTCGTGCAGCCACCGCCTGGTGCCGTCGGTATGTGGAAAAGGTCCATTAAAGCAGACAGCAACCAATCGAAAATTGACTCCGGGAATGCATTCTTATGGGAAAAAGTGAGTGCATTTTCTCCCTGCGCTTGACTATAAGAGCAAATATTCCAAATAATTCGTACGTACTAGGTAGCTTGGAACATTTTCCAGTCAGGCAGACGAAATAATTGGTAAGTTACGGCGTTTTTATTTGATTCATTGCTTTAAAAAGGGTGCTAAAACGGCTTTGTACGTGTATTCATGTGCACTGTCGGCCGCGCTTAGCGCGAACATGACGTCGGCGCTTTTCAGCGTGGTGAATATACGTGCCAAACGAACGAAAGACATCTGGAGACCTAAGAGAGACGGCAAGAACTACGCAGTAGCGCTGGATCTATAACTCCCTTTGCAGGTTCAATCAAAATGAAATGAAGGCACGTAATATAGTACGATTTTCAATAAGTAACTACTGCTTTATTTTTTCTGCTTTTTGCGAAGATGCTTGCTGTACGTTCAAAATATCACCCACACGCTCAAAAACTTTGAGAACAGGTGCCTGATAAAAGCTGCCGGCATAGAAAATAATAAAAAGAGACAGCTTTCATAGCCCACGTACTTTATTCTTTACGTTTTGAATGTTTTAACCGCCCGTAACGACGCAAGACGGGATCATTTTTATATAGTGACAGGACTGGCATATTAGCAATATATAAGCGTCACCGGAATGCTGGCGAAACCTGAACACATTCTATATTCCTTTCGATTGCTATTTTGATTAGAATCGTAGCTTGTTTGTACACTACTGCAGTGCAACACATGTTTGGGCCTGAAGTAGAGCGAAGTTAGACATCGTTCACTAATTTAGTTACACATTTACAGTGTTAATAAAGGTACGCACTATTCGGTACCACCCAAATAACAAAAGTGTTCCATGATATTGTACGGCGAAGAGTATGGGTTTTTCCTTTGGGGGTACCACTTAGAAACACAGAAGGGTCCTTGGGTCCGGATGATGATGTGTTTCTTTGACGCTAACGCGCCACATGTTTGCCCAAGGGCCAACAAAGTTCGAGATAACGGCACTGTCTCTTTTGACAGGATAGCCAGTCGGAGTCCGCGCTGCCGCTATTGACAGTATCACGGACGGGAATGATCAGTGAAAGAAAGGAAGGCTTCGTCGAGCGGAGCCTCCCCCAGCAAGGGTCCCTCCCGTTGGATTCGGGTCGTCTTATACCCCTGTCAGACGGGAAAGTAAATGTCATTTTGATCGAATGTCATTCACCGCTCGGCGAATCAGCTCGTGATCCTGGTTCTTCACGTGATCCTGGTTCTTCATTGCTCACGCTCATTGGCCAAGCTGTAATGTCATTTTGCTTAAATGTCATTTAACGTGCCCGTCTGACAGGGGTATTATATAGCCTGCGGGAATGGACGCGGCCGGGGTGGTTGGTTGTAGTTTGGCTCCCCGGAGGAGCGGACGCGTCAAAGTGTCAAAATTCCGAGGGGTGTGCCTTCGGCAAATCATCCGAGAAGGGCGTGGGAGAGCCGTCCGCAATGGAATACTAGGGAGCCTACATATTCGCCGACTCCGTTTCTAGGGTGGTGACATCCTTTGACACACCATTCGCCGCAGCCCGCCGCCGACCAGTGTTGCCAGCATCGGTTGCCATGGCCACCAGAAGGCGCCGCGCCATCTTGGTCCCCAGATCGCCCGCTCGCCCAGCTTGGAGACGTCGTCGCACCGTGTTTGTTCTCCGGCTTGTGCCGGTGTGTTTTGCGGAGTCGTTCGCAGCGGAGAAGTGTAGTAGCAAGAGAGGCGTGAGGAGGAGAAATGCCTGGCTGTTCTGTTCCGCAGTGTACGAACCACTGCGTATGTATGTTCCGCTTTCCGAGTAGGCCTACACGAAAGAAACGCTGGCTCGCTCAAGTCAAACGAGACCGTTGGGAATCCGCTGCAGCTGCTCGTGTTTGCACCGTGAGTATAAGTTTTGTTGCACCTTGATCGCAAGTGTTAAGGCTCTGTTATACTCCGACGTTGAGCGCAGCGAACGTAACGTAGCGCAGAACGTGGGCCTTTGATTGGCCGGCGAGCAGGAACTCGATATCTGCGACCAATCAGCATCGGTGTCCGCTGCGCTGCGCCACGTTTGCTACGCTCGACGTCGGAGTATAACAGAGCCTTTAGTGTAATGTTCAGCGTCACCCTGCAAGAAGCGAGCATTTCCGGTTGCGCGATGGGAGCACATAACAACGTCGCGAGTTCCAGATTCGAGCCTTCGCGGCATTACAATATCGCAGGTTGAGATGGAGCCTGCCTTCTTCGTATCTGGGTTACCTCGCCGCACGTTGATCTCAGCACGCGCGCGTTGCTGTTGCATGCGCGTTTGGCACACGCGCTTTGAATGCACCGATGAGTATTATCAAGTTTGTTCGGGAAACAGAAATGCGAACTTCGTTTACCAAGCTGCTGCGAACCACGTTTTGACTCAGGATTTATATTAAAAGACAAGGGGTTTTAAAACATATTGAAAAGGGCCTTGTTTTTGCGAACTCGATTTTTTTAGGGGCTAGCCATGTCCGTCCGTCCGTCCGTCCGTCCGGCGTCCAGTGCTCTCACGATGATGATGAAGTGATGATGATGATGATGAGTGAATCTCATGATGATGATGATGATGATGATGATGATGAGTGAATCTCATGATGATGATGATGAGTGAAGATAAAAAAAAAATTAAAAAAGATGAAAAACAATGTTTGCGCCGTCGACAGGATTCGAACCTGTGCGGGGAGACCCTAATGGATTTCTAGCCCATCGCCTTAACCACTCGGCCACGACTGCGGGACGAGTAGGGTGCTTTGAGATGTGGTAGTAACTTAAGAGCTGGGGATGTCATGGATGAATTGTTGCATGTAGCCGCTTAACGTCTATACAGGAGAGGGCGCTGCGGTCAAATGCGTATATAATCGCGTTAAACTTTGCATGCATTGGCTCAAAGTTTATAGACGAGAGGGCGTTGCGGTCAAATGCTGAAATGCGTATATAACCACGTTCCATACCACACATTCTCTTCCTGACGTGGATGAAAACGAACGAAAGGCTCGGCATGCTGCGGCTTAGCGACTACGCAGACAAGCACCACCAGAGCTTCGCCCCAATCAACATCATTCACCACGTGTTAATGAGGTCAATTTTTTTCGACTTGTTCAAGTTCCGGAAATATTTCTTGGGCACATTTTTCGCAAGCCTTTTAACTAAGTAGTGGTTCGTTCACAGGACTAAGTTTTTGGTAGTGATTTCAAATCGAGAAATTGAGGTCCTCGCAAAAATAAGGTAGTTTGCAATAATTTGACTAGGTCCAGTATGCAGGCGCGTATTGGATACATTGATCCAGTAATACTTTTTCTGTTTCTTCGCTTGGCTAATGCAAGACAAACGAAGCGGCAGCAGACCTCACTTAAGTACCGTGAGTGTGTTCAAAAATTTCGTTGGTGATTCGAGTTCGCTCCGATAATTCTGTTTACAGTGTTTGTCGACTAAACGAGCAGGCACAATGCCGTCTTCAGAGTATTTGCTAACTAATGAGAAATGCATTTTCTGTTTTTTTTTTTTAGGCTCATTTTGACGACAGCAGCTTCAAGCAAAACTGGCAGGACGGGGTGAAAAAATTGAGACCAGATGCTGTTCTGACACTTGTTCCTTATTGTGGTAAGTTCTAATATTTTGTGTGCATGTTCATAAGTCTATTTGAGTGGACTTTTGAACTTCTCAGAGTTTCGTTTTGCGTAATATTTTAAAACTCTAACCTTCCCCAGCATTTTCTTGTTACGCAACGCATGCTGAATGTAACATTCTCTCTGAACAAATGTCTTATATTCTTATCTTTTGTAGACTTCGTAAAAAGAAATATAGACAGACTAGGTTCTCACAGTACCAAGATGGTTAATTGCTAAACAGTTCGAACAACTAGGCAAGAGATGCGCACACAATTTGGGCCCGTCGTGTTTTTTTTTCTGTCTTGAAAATGCATATGCATTAATACTAATGTTGATATGTTTATTGAACTCTTAAAGCCATCCCAAAACACAGAAAGGCCCCTAAAAGCATGCTTATGGATCAACAGCAATTCCATCACCACCAACTTTACATAGCAGCACAAGCGACACGAACCGTGCTGCTTCGCCTATGCGTGCTTGTACAATGATGGCTGCTCCACTACCAGAAGCTCTCGACACACCGACATCTTCGAGCTACAATGTTAATGACAGCGTGCACCTGGCTGACCTCCTCAATCCAGCCGTCAAGAAGCAGATGCAAGATGTCAACCAAGAGTCTGAAGGGCTGGAGAACTTGTTCGTGTGTTAACTTACTGCAGTCTAGTGCGACATTCTGGTCTACCTGGGAGGTTTTATTCTTAGGTTTGTCAAGAAGTCTATTGGCAACTGTGAGGACTGCGAAGGTGTCCTAGTGTCGGATGGTAACGATCTGCACAGCAGTTTGATTCACCTGAAAGAGTACGTCAAGAGTGCTGGGAACCTTGTCTATCCCAGCCAAGCTGTGATGAGTGTCCCGATCGAGTGCGAAGAGAACATCAAGGCTTTTACCCAACTGGACACCATCTTGACGCTCAAGGCTCCATTTTGCCACTATTCTGGAGTTCCTGCACAAATCTGTAACCTTAAAGTTAGGGTGTTATGACATAAACAAAGCTTGTGTGGAGAAGATTCTTCTTGAGAAGTATGTCAGAACGAGAATCAGGATTCACCTGCGACAGCAGTACGCACAGGAAGTAAACGGAGCGTCGAGCAAGACATGTGCCGCGGCGAACTTAAACACTGAATGGTGTGTATTAGCACGAAGGGTGCTTCTCAATTCAGTGGTATCTTAATTTATTGGTATATGTTGTCACCAGTGAGTGATGAGTTTGCTTGCTTGTAAATATTACTAGATCTTTTGCCTATACTCTTATTTTATGCTCTTATTATTGCCTGCTGTCCTACTTCAGAACATGTGTGTCATGTTATTTGTGCCATGCACGTCTTCCTAAGTATTGGATGCTAAGTAGGTTTCATCAGTATAGCAGGTTGCATTCTTCTACACTGTTAGCACGAACACGCCACCGGCGCTTTTTCTCATTTGTCTTAGATAGTGAGGTAAGAGATGCTAATTTGTGTCACCTAAGTTGATGCCCAAATGAGCCTTTTGCACTACATAAGTAGGTTTGGTGATATCGTTTTTTTTAGGTTGAACAGTTAAGTGTTTACCAGCTTTCCTAGCTACCTTAGTTCCCTTCCATACTGACTTATTATAGGCAAAAAAAAAATCATTTCCTAGTGCTGAGCAAAATGATAATGGTAAGAGACAAGAACCGGCACCTAGTCATCTTTTCTGATGACCAGCATCCATTGCCTTCTGTCCTGTTCCAGCTGCGTGTGCACGCTCAAACTTCAGGAGATGCGAAGCGCTGTCAAAGGTCGGGAATTTTGTGCTAGAGGAATGATCACTGGCGTAGCTAGGCGATCCGGCACCCGGGGCCCTTATGTCTTTTGTCCTCCCCCTCCCCCCCCCCCCCCTCCCTATTCGCTCTCCGAGATCACAACCTACCAGTAAAGCGGGGTGGGGCTGGGGGTTCCCAGAGGTGCGCACTCCCTTCCCCCCCCCCCCCCCCCGTGACTGGGACGCCTGGTCCCCCTGACCCTCCCCTGTCGCCACGATACTGGGAATTATCCTAACTGAAAAGCCCCGTTACCGTTTTTATCCTGGCGAATTAGCTCTGCACCAGAACGGGCCTCAAATTTCGGGTACTTGAATACATTTGCAAATTTCCTCAAATCTGTCTTTTATTAGCCAAATCTTTCCATTAAAATTTCAAATGTATTTAAAAAAGTTGTATTTAAATTTGCAACTTTAAACTTTAATGGGAAAATGTGGCCATAAAATACCTTTTTTTTAGCAAAGTTGCTACTTTTTTACGAGCCATTTTAGCTGCTAACGAAATTTTGGGGTGATCTTCAGAAAACATTTTTTTATTTATCATATGAATGAGCCCCAAAAAAACTCGCCTTTTAGTTGAAGCATCGGCATACATCATCACAGAACAATTTTTCTGCTACTAAATAACGTAAAAAGTCACAGTACCAACGAAATCTGTGATAATTCCTACCGGTGCACCATTTTCCGGGCAAAAGCTGGGGACCAAGATGGCGGCTCGTCAGGTTTGGCGGCTGTATGAGCTGGCGTTTGGCAACAATGGTCGGAGTTGTCACCACCCTAAAGACGGAGTCGGCGAGTGTGTAGGCTCCCTTGGGAATACGGCCTCGCCTCGCATCCGGGGCGCGCCCCGACATGGCGACGCCCCACGGCCTTCCTGAGCTAGGCCTAGATAGGGATGCGGGGAACACGTGATTCCCACCCTCCCCCATCCTTAAGGCTGAGGTAGGTTTAAGAAAAATAAAAATTAGCCTACCGACTCTCAAAACAAAACAAAATAACGCGGCGGTGCTGGATCCCACATGCATGCGCAGTGGCGTAGCTAGACCATCTGGCGCCCGGGGCCCTTAAATCTTTTGTCACCCCCCCCCCCCCCCCCCCCCGCTCCCCGAGACCGCAAAGCTAAAAGCCATAACCGCGACGCGAGGTCACGCAGCAATAATGAAATAATAAATACAGGGTTAGCCAGCAAACAGTGTTTTTTTTTATTTAACTATGTACACATAAAGCCCGAACCACATAGGGCGTATTTGCGACGTATTTGCGGGCGTTTTGGCGGGCGTAATCCCGACGTACAGCGGGCGTCGGGACGAGCGCTTCCGAGGTCGGCGTAAATACGCGCGTATTCGGCGATCCGACCGAGACAGATCTCGGCGCATCGTCGTATTTCGGCGTGGCGTATCCGGAAGCGTACGGCGCGGTGCCGGCCAATCAGCTCCCGAGTAGAGAGCCGGAAGTTGCTCGAGAATCGGCTTGCCTAGCTATGCGGCCGGCTGGCTGGCTTGACTCGGCCGCCGAAATGGGAGCTCGCTTGCCGCGTTCGCCGGTTTATCGGCGAACTGTACAAAATTGCTATATCTCTTTGGAACGAGCGATGAACGACTGAGACAGAAGAAAATACCATCGATGTTGCGGGCGATGTGAAAAGAATTACAAAAGGAAGGGTTTTGAGCAGAGATCGCGGCCGTCCTCCTGCCGGGAGTTTTTGGCAACGTGACGGTTGCAACGAACATTTTTGAAACAGGTGTTAGCAAATTAGGCTTTGGTTGCTTATTAACATTCAGTTATTTCTGTCCCCTTGCGGAACGTATAATAATATAGCAGCCGATCTACATTTTGCCTCCTTTCATGAAAGGCGCGAGTCGGGCTACAGTGGACCAAACGCCGAGGAGACGTCGACGAAAAGCGTCGTGTGTGGTTTGGCGACCTTCCCCTCTTCCCTTCTGTGAAAAAAGCGCCCGCCAAATCCCGTGATTACGCCCGCTGATACGCGCGTAAATTCGTCGAGAATACGCCCTATGTGGGTCGGCCTTAATGAGGACACACGAAGTTTTTTTTTTATATTGAGCATTTGTGTCACGAAAGCTGAACATTCATTTTCTTCATAAGTTCTTTCGCCGACACTTGGCTTCTGCAAAGTTATTGATTACTGTTGTAAAATTGATGTTTTTGACACGTTCTTTTTCTATGGACAGTATCGACAGGTTTGAGAGCCTTTCATCGCTCATGGTGGAGCGCAGAGACGTTTTGATTAGCTTTAGCTTGGAAAAGTTCCTTTCGCATGAGGCAACTGAAACACAAACATTATACTCCGTTTCATACTTAGTGTGCTACGCTGTCAAGGCTGCAGGCGCGAGACCATGGCTTCGTTAAGCGTTTCATTTGCACGCGCTCTCGTGCAAATGAAACGCTTTACGGGTATTATAGGTCACATTCAACTAATTTATGGACACAATAGTCAAATTTCAATTTTCATTCCAGTATCCCTTTAAAGACATGCGGTTAGCACTTGGCAGTCAAATATTTGAAGCAGTGTCAAAGCGCCATCGGCACCTCGTCGGCTCCCTGATACCCCGCGACCCCCAGACATCGTCCTGCGACCCCCCCTTTGCACACCTCTGGTTTAGAGAACGTGAAGGCTCAGTTTAGAGAAATGCGGTCTGTACGTGGCGGCAAGCTAGGCTTCCAAACAGACCTTGTGGTCACCCTCGGTATCGCTCCGGGAAAATATGATATAATATCAAGCTCGAGCGTGCACCGCCAAGGGTTCACCGCTAACGATTCGGCAAGCAACAGCATGCCGGCGGCCGCCATTTTCTCTAAACAGAGTTTCGAGGCAATTCGGTAAGATGTTGTCGCTAAAACGAGCCTCTAAACCGCACGCCTTAAAATGGAAAGTAATGCAATCGAACAATCGTTGGCATACGGTACACTGCGGCGCTGAAGCCAGTCCGTCCACGCAGATTTCCGGAAGCTCGACGGTCTCCAGTCATGGCACGCTGTGGCAACAGGGAAACGCCGTCGCCGTCACAACATTACGAATTCACTTGCCAGAACACTACATTGTGACCGCCTCCCGACGGCGAGCGACGCGCTTCAAGAACTTACGGCGGGGTCAGAGAGGTCAGTGCAGCGCTTTTCCGCGGCGCTCGCCAGCCGACTCGTGTGACGTCACCGGAGGAGCGCTGCGGCCTTCAGCTCTAGGTGGTGTTGGCACGGGTGGACAGCCATGGGTGCGAGTCCGGGGTGAGGGAGACGACACGTTGAGAGTTTACCCAACACGTTTACCCCCTCCCCGCGACTCCCTTCGTGTAAGACCTTCGTGTGATTTCTTTCTTCTTCGTCTGGCGCCTTCTCTTGCTGTCTCGGCGCAGTCCGGCCGTGGTCGGCGCAAGCCAGCGTCGTGTTGCGCTGGGTTTGGCGTAGACTAGGTGGCGTTGGCTCGGCGTGCCCGGGCACAGCTCTTTCTCGAGTGCTCCCGCACTTTCCGCGCTTGTTTTTTCCGCCGGTGCGCGATGACTTTGCGCGAGCCAAGCCAGTTTTGCGACTCTGCACCAGACACGTTCGTGATGGAAGAGTGGTTACCTCATGCGTCTACACATTCTTTGCCACTTACGAACCAGTCAAGCCGGGGGGGGGGGGGGGGGGGATTGCCGCCAGAAGTGGCACCCCCCCTCGTGACTGAGACTCCTGGTACCCGGGGCCCACGGCCCCACGCCCCCCCCCCCCCCCCCCCCCCCGTTACTACGCCACTGTGCATGCGTTGACAAAAAATTCGACGTCTCCGGTGACGGTCCCGACGACGCAGTCGCTCGCTCACATGTCATAGTGTCCTTGGTGGAGATGGGTCGTGGGGCCTTGGGACTTGTCACGGGGCGAACGGGAACAGTTGGTCCCTCGTCGGTGAGCTGTCCGACCGCCGCACGGGTCCCGTGAATAAAGATCGGGCGGTTCCTGAACGAAAGTCGATCACGACGGCGCACGGAGACGGGGGGTCGCTGGTTCGGCCCGCGGCCGGCCGGGGTCGCGGGGCTACTTGACGAGTCACGCACAGCCGTGCTCCCTGAATGGCACTGAACTGCCGTAGCCATGAGACAGCAGCTCCCGAACAGAGCGAAGCAACGTGCTAGCTGGAGATCTTCTTCATAAGTGCTCCTGGGGGGTCGTACTGCGGTAGAATGACCACTTGGTCTCCGACCGCTTGTGACAAACCGTACTCTTGCGGTGACGTGTTACACACGTGAGCGTAGGTGCCAATAACTGAGCAATGGCCGTTACACCTCCCCTTTTCCTTGGATGCCGTAGTATAAGGGATTCCCCAACGGTTGTTCCGA